>JAKCPI010030563.1:0-13053 GCA_023213315.1 Euborellia annulipes
ATGTATTTGATGATTATGCACTGTCAAATCCTGTTCGTGAAGATATGTATAAGTGCTACCCATCAGCGAAATTGGCACATCTTAAATCAGGAGGCAATTTTCCTTATTTGAGTCGAAGCGAAGAAGTCAATCTTCATATCCAGGTGATAATATTTTCCAAAAATAAAATTTTCTCACACTTTTTGAAAGTTCTTACTTTTATAATTAATATATAGACTACCTAATTTTTAAAAGATATTTTGAAATAGTTTATAAGACTTTGTTGGGATCTTAAGTTAATTATATATATATATATATATATATATATATATGCGAGACAAGTTTTCTCCGGGTTAAGTCAGCGTGGGGTGCTGAGATTTACTCGACGTTTCGGCTCTCCTTTTGGAGCCATTTTCAAGAGAGAAGGAAGTTAGGAGGTAATGGTGGAGGGGGTTGTTTACGGGGTCGCAGCCCCCTCACCGTTACCTCCCAACTCACTCTCTCTTGAATGGCTCCAAGGAAGCCGGAACGTCGGAGTCAGATCCCGACGCAAGCCTGTCTTCGTCATCCGGTCGCGGAAACCTTCAAGAACATATATATATATATATATATATATATATATAAGCTACAAGATGATGCAAATAACCTGGGAAATTTGGAATCAGGAACCCGAAATACACTTTGCAGCCAGGAGATTAAATAAAAAAAATCTTTTATTTAATTTTTACTTAAATAAAAGATTTTTTTGTTTAATCTCCTGGCTGCAAAGTGTATTTCGATTGATTCGAAATTTCCCAGGTTATTGCATCATCTTATAGCATATATATATATATATATATATATATGTATATTCTTGAAGGTTTCCGCGACCAGATCTCTGCTGAAGGCAAGTTTTCTCGGGTTAAGTCGCGTGGGGTGCTGAGATTTACTCGACGTTTCGGTCTCCTTTTGGAGCCGAAACGTCGAGTAAATCTCAGCACCACGACTGCTGTCTTCGCATACATCCGGTCGCGGAAACCTTCAAGAACATATATATATATATATATTTATATATAAGCTACAAGATGATGCAAATATCCGGGGAAATTTGGAATCAGGAAACCGAAATACACTTTGCAGCCAGGAGATTAAATAAAAAAATCTTTTATTTAATTTTTACTTAAATAAAAGATTTTTTTATTTAATCTCCTGGCTGCAAAGTGTCTTTCGGTTTCCTGATTAAATCATAACATATGAAATTTGGAATAATTAGAAAAAATGAATAAAACTTTTTTTTTAAAAGAGTGAAAATTTCTTAAGTCATTCCAAATTATTTCACTTAACTGCTGTCCATTTCGCCAGTAAGTCGATTATAAAGATATTATATCAATATATATTAAATGTTTTTGAATTGCTCAGGGGCCCACATCTTGTGGGTACGTGGATGGCGACCACGAGCTGCCCTAGCTGGGACTGACAATACTTCTGTTCTTTGCATGTCAGTCTTTTCCCTTCTATATTTTTAACAGGCGTCAAACCGAGCGACGGGCCGGCCTGTTCTTTTCCTTCCCGGTCGCAATAATCCCATTCTGCCGACCCCTTTACTGCGGGAATAATAAAGGCAAAGAAAGAAGAAAAAAAAGAAATGTTCTGGAAGGCTTCCGCGACCGGTTGTTTGCGAAAATAAGTTTTCTTGGGTCAAGTCACGTGGGATATTGAGATTTACTTGACTTTTCGGTTCTCTATTTGATCTGAATTTTCATCTTTCTTTTATTTAATATTCACCTATGGCCGGACTCATATGATTTTATATTTTTTCTCAATAAAATAAGCTCTGGGCCAGGTGTCATATTATTATATTTATTTGCTCGATATTTTCGGGCATTATTTTCGCGAATATGCTGAATATTCTTATGCCTTTACGACAATGATTTTTCCTACATCTGGTCTCTAGGAATTATGAATGATGAAATCTCATCGAGACCTTGTTCAGTGTGGGTCAATATTATAGGTAAAAAAAAAAAATTTTTCATGTGATTATTTCATTGTATAAAAGGTAGAAAGTTTTTGTGACTCAAACGTAAAAGAGAATTTGATTAAAGATTTCCATCTTCTTTAATATAATAAGTACAATGAAATAATCACATGAGCAAACACTTGGGAATGCATACATACAGCGAGAGTCAATATTAAACTCTCGCTGTATGTATGTCCGTTTTCCTTTGAATTGGTAAATTTCGGCAAATAAAAATGCCTTCAATTTTATCAAAATTGTATGCTCTAAAAAAGTGTTTCTAAATATAGAGAGCTTTTTGTATTTTTACACTGTGGAATAAAATTCCCAATTCCAAAATCTCATTTGGCTTTATATACTTGTGTGTTAAAGATGTTTTAATATAGAGCCGAAGTTAGTATCAACATTTTATATTCAATATTATTTCAATTAATCTTTTTGTATTATTCTACTCTGACGAAGTGAGTAATTCTTCTTTAAAAGCTCATATTGAAAAAATCAAAGTATCTTCTCAACTATTAACATTAAATTATGTCCATATACAAAATTATCTTTCATTTTTTATATTTATTAAATAATTATAGCTTTCTAATTTAATTTTCTTGCAATTCAGTTAATAGGAGAGAAGAAGATATTTGTTTGAAATCAACTAGTATAGGAAAGTCTTCTGATTCTTTTTTTATTTTTTTTTTTTTTTTTTTTTTTAGATACATTTACGTGAATTTAATGCAACGGAGGCATCACCATATGGAACATTTGAAGAGAAATATTGAAAAAAATAGAAGAAAAAAATTTAAAAAAATATAATGTGCATTTGAGATCTTATCTCTTACTAAGGATTGTATTATTCCTAATAAATTAAGGTGAGATAAAAGACATATTTATCGTATACACATATATATATATAAATACTAATATTTTAAAAAAATACTGAAAAGGTTATAGCCTACTGTGATCTTTATTGTGCCTCTCATCATATAAAAAATACTCCATTCTTGTTTTGTTACTTAGATATTTTATATATATTATATTTTTTTTTATTTTAAAATAGTTTTATTTTTCATTCCTTTAAACATATGTTATGATTATATATTTAACCAAAGAATTATAAACAATAATTAATATACAAATCATCATATATTATTCTCTTGTTAATAAAGCAACTAATTTATTTAAAATTAAATAAAAAAGTAAACATGTTTATCATTAAGTTAATCCATTCGAAACCTCTCGTTTGTCTTTATTACTTTTTTATTTCTAGTTTTTAATTATATCTTTATATTCATTTATAAGCAATCTTTATTGCTTTTTTTTGTCTCTTATATATTTATTATTTAAATAACGTGAAAAATTAGTTTCAGATAACCATATCTCAGTTATTTGTTGTATTTTGGACAAACAAAAATAAAAAATGATCTATTAACAATTATAGTCATTTAGCAGGTTCTTATTTATTTATATTAAATAAATTAGTAGTCAATATAATTTAAATAAGTCCACGGGCTTGGGATAGGGGTTAGCTTTCTGGTCTTGAATACCAAGGGTCGCGGGTTCGGATCTCCCCATGCAGTCATGATTTTATTTAAGCCATTTGGATACCAAATGTCTAAAATAAGAATGCCTGGACCCCAAATATATATATATTATTAATATAACGGTTATTGTCAAAGTCTTGTGAGTGTGTCTCTGCGTGTGTGAGTGTGAGTGTGAATGAGAAAAAAGTGTTTAAAAAAATAATAATAATAATTTAATTAGATTTTTATTACTCAGGACCTCTACCTCTGAACTAAGGTCAATGGCAAACAAATAAGTTATCAGTTAAGGTATTATTTTATTATTATTTATTTTTTTTTTATATAAACACTCACACTTTTTTCCCATTCACACACACTGACACACAGTCTTTTCAGCAACTTAGGCCATATGAGAATTATATACGATAACCGTTATTATGAATATATATATGGGTACAGGAATTCTTATTTATTAGTTTATTAAAAAAAAAATATTTTTATATAATAATTTCTATATTATTTTTTTAAAATTTGTCATTTTCGGCTACTGAGGTCACTTTTGTTTAAAATATTTTGCCCCTTCAGAGAAAAAAATGTTCCGTACTTACAATTTACTTTATAAAAAATTAGTATAGGAAATTTTGTTAGATTAGAACACCAGGGCCCTCTGTCTTTTACGTTATCTTCTTTTAAGTTCACTTTTTTTACCAAAAAATCGCTCGTTATTATTATTAAAAGAAAAAGACCGATATGCAAAATAAAATCTTCATATTTCATTTTTCCTTAACATTTTTTTTATCAATTCTTAATGTTTCTCTATTATTCAATATTTTTTTTTTCATAAATCAATTATTTTTACAAAGAAGTGATTAGACAAGGTCTATCTTTTGTTTAATTACTCTGACACCCTGCAAATAAATGACTTCAAGTTTATATAAGAGGCAAAATTAACAAAATTCTTTTTATTTTTTTAAAAGAAATGGATTTTATAAGAAATTTTTTATTTATTTTTTTGATTTGTTTAAATCAAATATTTGCTTCACCAACATATGGAGAAGGTAAATGAATTTAAATTATTTTTTCAGTTTCAGGACCGTGTCAAAAAATATAAATTTCATACATCAGTCATTAAGTGTTATTAAAACAAGTGCGGATTTAATAATATCTATGCTTTACTTTTGTGCAGGTCCATAGTCAAGATTTTCTCATTTCGGGGGTAGGGCTGAAGCTCTGCGAGCCCTACCCCCTCCTGCGCCTGTTTTTATGTTAGAATAAGTAAATTTTAAATTTTCTTTGTATATACTGGTATATAGCCTATATATTTTTTACATTGATTATTACAAGGCTGTCTGTCAGTCAGTGTCATGATAAAATTTAAAATTTACTCATTTATTATAAGTATATATGTATATATATACAAAATCAAATCTCATCATTTTAATTATTAAAAGAAATAGAATCAAAAGGAAAATAAAAATAATATTTCTACTTCTTTTAATAATAAAATGATAATAAGATATTTTAAAATCAGAGGCAGGTTTTTACTTTTTTCATTACAAAACCAAGTCGCTTAACCAAAGGCCAACTTCTTAAGCGCCGCATTCAAGCCGTACTTTGGTACGCGAGCCGGATCCGGTGATTTTTCACCACACACGCATACGAGCTCGGCTCGCCTACAAACGAGCCAAATCCGCAAGTGTCTGGGCATGAGCCGAGCCGAGCCCAAAATAAAATAAAATACTTTATCGAGGCCCGAGCCCGATCCGTGAGAGCCCACACACTTGCTGATTTGGCTCGTTTAAAGGCGAGCCGAGCCGGATTCGCGTATCAAAGTCCTGCGTGTATGCGGCGCTTTAAATATGGATGAACATTTATTAAACTATAAATAAAGTAAGAAGAGTAATGTGAAAAGGATTAATTTTCTTTTTGAATTTTGAATTTTTTATGCTAAAATTTTTCGGGTATTTCTCTTCTTATATTTGGTCCAACTCAACCTTTTGAATCCAACTTGGTCCTACGTTTCCTGTTTTTTTTTTTTTTTTAATGAAATATTTATAAAGTTATTGAATAGAATTTTCACGGTCCTGTTTATAATAAGTTTTTTTTTTTAAGATCTTAACTAAGTTTTAAGTGTTTTAGGTAATCGTTTCAAAAGAGACATTTCTTATGCTGGTATTCTTCCAAAAGATGAAGTAAATATCAAAGCAGGAGTTAAAATCGATAGTGACAAATCATCCTCAGAAGAGAATGGGGGTATTATACCTAATCCATTGAAAAATGAAGATATTTCAAATGAAGAAGATTTGAATGATGGCGATATAATCCCCCCAAAATTGGAAATATACCAAACCCTCTGAAAGTCAAAAAACCTGATTTGTCACTTATAAATGGCAAATCATTTCCATTTGGAATCACTCTTCGACCACCAAGAGGAGATATAGGATTACAGAGTGGAATCGGCGGAGAACACCTTCCTCCCGTACCCCCGGCAGCTGTTACTGGAGGATTTTCTAATACCACTGAACCCAATTGGCCTGATAAAACCAAAGATAAAGATTTTCTCAAATCAATTATATCATTAATCAAACTTCCTTTCAATATTTTTATCACTGCTGTTCAGAAAATAATTTGGCTTAAAAAAATTGAATTAAAATGGTTAATAAATTTATTTGAAAAAATTTATGAGGTGAAAAAAATCGAATATAAATGGTTAGTACAAGGTGTTAAAAAATTAGGAGGCGCTTTACTTATACCAATCAAACTTTTTAATACGTATATAGAATTAAAAATAAAATTTTATCGTTATTTAATTAGTTTAATTGTAAAGGGCGTGAAGGGATTTCTTAGATTCTTTAAAACCCCATTGGGTTCACTAATTTGGCTCCCATTTAAGCTTTTCGCTAAAACAGTTAACTCAATGTATGGTAAAATGGTTTTATTTTTGGTCTCCCATTCTTTACTAGGTACGGGTTTTGTGGTTCCTCCACCATTTAATTTTATATTTATCAGTTCAGGGATTGGATTAAAATTTACTCCCTTTATAGGCCATATTATTGAGCGTATAGATCTTCTAATTAAGAGAATATAAATAATAAAATGTATTTTTTTAAACTCAATTATTAATTATAATTTTATTTAAAATAATTTGAATAAATAACAAAAATCAATATAAAGTTGTATATTCAATAATAAAATTTCAATAATGTTTTTTTTTTTAATTTTACTTGTATATATCCCCAACAACTATGCCTCTTCCTAGGCTAATTTATCCAAAAGTGGAAAAGAGTAAAAGAGTAGAGAAAAAAAAGTAGATTTGTGTTAATATATTTATTTATTTGTCAATGATGTATTAAAAAAGAAACAAAAAAATACTTTTGTTAATAAATTATTATTAAAAAATTAATTTTACTATTTTTTAAAAAAGTTCTTTATTTTGTAAAATAGGTCTACTTTTAAACCCCGAAAGATAGAGAGATTTGGGGTCCGAATCACATCTCCCTGAAAAATTTTGTGGCTACGCTCTATATTAAAGCAAAATAAGAAGAATATATAAAGAAAATTCACAATTTTTGTGTAAATGAAGGAAAAAAATATTTGTTTTATTTAAATGCGTTGATTAAATAAATATAAGTTAGCTCAGGGGCCCACATCTTGTGGGTACGTGGATGGCGACCACGAGCTGCCCGAGCTGAGACTGGCACTACTTCTGTTCTTTGCATGTCAGTCTCTTCCCCTAAGACGTTTCGGCCTGAATTTATTTGGCCATCTTCAGTTATTGGGAATTATACACATAGTGCAAGTGCACATGTGATCAAACCAGGACTTGTCAATAATAAAATTTATTTGCTTTATCAGCTCTGAGCCATATAATTTTGTATGAACCAAATAAATATTTTCAAGTGTTCAATTGGTAAGGACAAGATTGATTAGTGGCAGATCCTAGGAGGTTGGAAAATCTCAGGGTCAAGTATATACTAGAGCAATGCTTCGCCTTCGGGGGGCTTTCCGATCTCAAGAAGCTGCGCCCCTGGACCCCTTTGCTCGCCTACTTATATACATACCGGTACATACATTTTCCTTTTCATTTTTATATGTAGAAATTATTTTAGAGGTTACATTATTCATGAACTTAAGATTTTTTGTGAATCATATCCTTTCCGGGACTCCCTGCACGGACAAAAATTGTTACGCCGATATTTGTAGAATTCAAAATGTAAATATGTATAAAAAATCGTAAACTTGGGTAAATATTTATATTTTGTTGCCATGGCGCTCCCCCTGAAGGCCTGCATTGGTAGTTTCACACATCGGACACCCTCTAGCCTCTCATATATAAGTATGATATGTTTCTCGATCGCCCATCCATGGATCCACTTGTTTAATAAAAGAAAGAAAATTCGCTAAAACAAAAAAAAACATAATAAAAAAAATTGGTGTGACTGATCGCTCAGCACACATCTTTCTCTTACCTTCGGCAATCGAAAGTTGTGTTCTGATTACCATGGCAATTATTTCTAAAAAAAGACGTTTCGGCCCGAGTCCTGGTTTGATCATATGTGCACTTGCACTATGTGTATAATTCCCAATAACTGAAGATGGCCAAATAAATTCAGTCCGAAACGTCTTATCCTGGGAGTTTTATTAACCTAGATAATCCCAATTTGGCTCTGATATCTCCAATTCTCCATTATAACCCTTTCTTTGACGGTAAAACTGATTTTATTCGAATTTTTCAAAGTTTTTTTTTTAATATTCTCTCTATATTGGAGATTTCCAGTGGGGTAAATTACATCCCCGCAATTCGGAGAGGCGCGGCAGGTCAAGGGGTGCTGCGACCCAGGCGACATTATCATCAAAATAAATTTTATAATATCTTAATAAAGATGTTGCTTAAATAATTAACGTGATAGACACAGACTGTGACCTCAGCTCAAGAAGGGAGAGCCCCGAAGCGCTAGAATTTGGGGCCATTATTTTAATTTTGGCTGTAAGGAGAGTGGTGTTATTGAATCAATAAAAAAATGTCTTTAAATTATAGGAATTCTATGTTATCAAATAATTTTTGTTAATTTTTTTTTTTTTGGGAGTAGGTGGGGGGCGCTAATCAATGTATTAACGCCACTGTTAATTCTATTCATCTTCGGTTATTAAAGAAATTATTTACATTATATATTAATGGGCTATGCGGGCTATGAGAATTATTTTGCTTGATTTTAAATTATTTTGAAATCTTTGTAAACCATATTTAGAATTTTTTAATTAAGTTAATTGACATTTTTAAATTTGAAAAATTTTAATTGGATATTGAATTTTTTAAAAATGTTCACTTTCATTTATTTTAATATTTATTAAATAATGAGTATATAATTTTTTAAATTAATAAAATTAATTATAATTTTATTTTATTTTTCACAAGGAGTAATACAAATTCAAAGTTTCGTTGCAATGTCTTTGCCGCCATTGAAAACGAAAGCGAATGCCTCGTCTCTTTATCTCATCCATGGCTTTGGCAGGCGAGAATTTTTATTTTCTCTCATCACATCAGCTTATATATATTTATTTCATTATTTAAGGTCAGTAATGCATTTTAATATTTATTTAATTGGTTCAAGATTATTATTTTCAATTAAATTATTAAATAAAACAAGTCAAATATTATAAACTCATGATTCATCAGGATAACCTTTATCTGTCTGTCAAATATTATTCTCATTTTTTTAAATATTTCATCTCTTTTAATCATTTAATATTCATTTTCAATTTAATTTCGATATGTAAATTATATAAATTAAATAGATTACCGGTATTTATTTTATTAAATCATTCACTCTTTGCTTTTTATTTGACATTTAAATTTTTTCATGTTAACCCAAACAAATGATTTAATCACATTTCTTTATTTTTCGATCCATTATTTGAATTTTAAAATATTTTTATATATCCTTTATGAAATAATTAAAGTGTCATTCAATCTGAATATGTCAGATTCATTCCATCTTTACTTACCTTCTCTATTTTCAAATGTATTTTAATCACTCATTAATTTAAGCCTTTTTTTATTTTTTCAAATTAAATGATTATTTTATTTTTAATTTTAGGTGTGATTTACACTAAAGAACTTGTCAGCTGCTTTGCTTCGAGCTTTGATCCATCAATCATATATATATATATATATAATTTCCATTTAATTCCATTCTTTTTTTCTGACGTCTGATTATGAAACGAAATAGAAATAGAATTATATTCATTTTCAAAAATAAATGATAGAAGGGAGTTATGCTTTCAAAGAAATTAAAAGTCATTAAATAAGGTAAGCGTTAATAAATTGAAATTTATGTTTTACTAATTTTAAATATATTTTCACCTGTATATATATTTTTTTTTTTTTATTTTCAGAATTTCGTCCAAGACAGATCTATTTATTATTCCAGATAAACTCGCTGTCATCTCGCATTCCTATTTGGTGAGTTTTTATTTTGTATCACGTTATTTTTTCTATAATATCTACTATTTGTCTTAATTAAATAGCAAGGGAGTCCAAGAGTAAAGGGAGGAATGAAAAAATTTAATCACTCATTTTTTTAAGGCATTTTATATTTTTTCAAATAAAAATATTTATTAAATGTTCTTTTTATTTTTAATTTTAGCTGTGATTTAGACCAATGAACTTGTCGTTTGCTACTTTTCTTCGAGCTTGAATGATATAACATCTTGCCACATTTATATATATATATATATTATTACTCTGATGGGAGCTCAGCAAAAGGAAAGGCAGGAAGGCTCTGCTAATATTCTACCCATCTTAACAACTGAAGCAGGCATTGAAAATTTTAACAAACCTTGTCTTGAAGATGGTGACGTTTAGTTCCAGCTGACAAGGTGAAAATAAAATAATCCGGGCCGACATAAGCCTATAATTTTTTTTTTTTTCATCATCTGATTATAATTCGGCCTTCCTTTACATTTACTTTTATATATATTATATAACTTTATGACGTTTGACTATTAGGGAATTTGGCCTGGGTTTATGTTTATAAATTGCATAAAAGACGTAAATCAACGTTTTTAATTTTCATTTTAATCCAAACTAAATAGAATTTCTTAACGTCTTTGGCTCAAGTCAATCGAGTAAACTTAAATAATATTTTAAAAAATAAAAATTTTTCTCATTAGTATTAAAAAATAAGTATGAATAATTAAATTTTTTCAATTTTTATAATTAGATATTTTTTAAATACTAGCATTAGAGTTTTCAAATAATTTTTTTTAGGAAAACTCGGAAAATAACTTATTTAGTTGCGAATTCTTATGTTAGAATGCCTTTTACTTATTTGGTTCGTTGACAGGAAAATATAATTACAGTATATAATTTATAATTAAAATTAGGACACAAACCTTGGATAGCTGATTCATTAATTTAATCAACACTAATAATTTATTCTAAAAAACTGCATTTTTTAAACATATTCCTTTTTTTATATTTTTTCAGATTCAAAAGGGACAACTCAGCGGCAGTTAATGAAGACCAAGAGTGAAAATCTCCCGATAATCAAGAGATTATTTGCTGGAAGAATCATATGGATTTCATTGTCAAAAGAAACAGACCGAAAAAACAACAATATCTCAACTTAGACATCGACTTTTCCTGAAAACGTTCGACTTTGTAAGTGTTTAATTTTTATCTAAAAACTCTCCAATGCGATCTTTAATAATAATAAGAAATGTTCATTTAATTCAGGGTGGCTCTATGAACTCAGAAATTTATTTTACTTATTTTAAGAGTAGACATTTTCATAGATTTTTTTGGAACTTGTTCACCCTTCCCCGAATACTAATTAATAATTAATTGCTCTGATTGCTTCACTATTTTACCTTAAACCTTTCGGTGCATTTATTATGCTCCATCTTCAGTCTACTAATTTGTTATATGTTTATTCTAGATGCTCCAATAGTATAGAATATACATCGATTTATAAATAGTAAACTATTCTACATATATATAATCAAGTTTTTAGGCTATTATGAACTCATGTGAGTCAAATATATTCTAAACCATTGCACTAATAAGCAACATATACTCTAATTAATAGACTGAAGAATGAGCATACTAAATGCACCGAAACATTCTTGACTCCCTCTGGTATTTCCTAAATCAAATGGTCGCAAAAGGTAGGATTCCCGACAACCTATCTTTGTTGACTTTTTGATTTAATAAATATTAATTATATGAATTTTCTTCGAGAGCCAAAACGTTAAATAATATATTTTAATACTTGAAATTACAGAGGATTATAAAAATCGAAATTTTGTTAATATCACAGCTTTATTCTAATACATATAACATTTGAAATAAAAAAAATAAACATTTAATTAGTGAAAGAAATTTCTCTTCTTTGACCAGATCATTATATTAACATTGGGTTCCACATGAACATGACTTTATACTTATACGATGTCCGATGACATGAAAACCGGCTTATTTTTTAAATTATGGAAAAAATTAAAATAAATGTCCCAAAGCAACCTAAAATAAATCAACATCCAATTTTTGGCTGCCTCTGCCGAATTAATTTTACAAATACACATGACAGTCACTACTGCACTTATATAGGAAAAATAATAATAAAATTGAATATATATTTCCATAATGACATGAGATTTTCTAGTACCTTTCATTAATTAAGATTATTAATCAAATACCCGCCAAATGGCTTTGGAATTCCGGGGAGAAGGAAAAAATTAAGATTATTTTTCTAATAAGAAAGAAATTTTTTTATAAAAAATAAAATAACTTGACCCCGTAAACTATTCCTCCATTTGTCCAAAAAAAAGGTTATTAAGAATAAACATTTGTTCTAAAAAAAATTCACTTAAAATATCATTTTATGTCTTCTGTAATTTTTAATATCCAATTCTTTTTATACTAGTTATTTAAATCTATTTTTTTCTTTTGATAATTGAACTTTTTTCTTTTATTTTCAGAATATCCACCATGATGCTACTTTTAATCCAGTTGAATGAACAGGATAGTGGCCTACTGGATAAGCGGCGGATTACGGAACTGAAGTTTCAACACACCCTCGAGTTCGAGACCAGCTTGCCGCAAATCATTCAACCGAAGTCTCCTCTTTAGTTAGGAAAGTGGAAGAAAGTCTCACCCCATAGACACAAAGGGCTTACGTGTCTTAAAATGAGGATGTCTCCGACTTGGCTACCTCGGGTACTGCCGAGAGGTGTGAGCCGGGTGACTGTGAAGGGACGTACCTCATAAAATCCATCCAATCCAGATGAATTCATCCTCATCTCGCGTTTTCATCTGGTGAGTTAAATATATTTTTCTAATAATTTTAATAATTAGTAGCTCTCATGTCTATATAAAAAGAAAAATGATCCATGAATCAAAAAAATGACAAATTTTGGGTACCAATTTTATTTTTAATTAAAATTAAATTCTGCATTAAAATTAAAGACAAATTTTTTATTTCTTTCTTCTTTAAGGGAAGGGATGAAATTTTAGTTTCAATAGAAAAGTAATTTAATTTAATTAAATTTTTATATATACATATA
>JAKCPI010030566.1:0-42953 GCA_023213315.1 Euborellia annulipes
AAAAATTCGATTTTTGACGAATTTGGATATTTTTAAAAATTTTGAGCTACCCTTAAAAAATATTTTTTTGAGCTTATCTTTGGAGGGTTTCTTAAAACATAAAAACCAACATACCTAATATTTTCAAACGAGACTCGAAAAAAAAATTTTTTTAATTTTTTTTGCGCCACCCTAATACTGGTATATGGACCGTTTATTTTGAAAGTGGTGCAAGTCCATTTTCTGAATGAAAGGTTAACGTATCTGTTTATTAAAGAATCTATTTACCGACCAATTTTCATTTGTACAAAACATGGGAATGTTAGCTAGTTAGACATAGAAAATTTACATTAATTTAAGCATAAATTATGTGATAACTCATTTATTTTTATTTTTATTTTTTTTTTTTTAATGGACTTAGGCCACTTTCAAAATAAAGGGTCCATATAGTGAAAACATTTTTACAAATTTTATAAAATTTCAAATAAAAAAAAGTCAAGTGACCCCTGAGCTCCAGGATCTCCGGATGTCAGCGGACATCAAAAGATGTCAAATAACCGAATTGAGAAATTTTTCGAATATCAGCAAAATACATTTACTGACAAATAAAAAGAAAGATTTAATATGTCACATTCATACAAAAGCTCTACGGTAAGTTATTTTAGAAATTGAATATTATTTTATTTTTTGGTCGCCGTCAGGAGCCAAGTCAAAAGGTAAGAGGCGACTTTGAAAAGAGCTTCGGGACACCAACGAAAATTCAATCGAATTCGTGCAATTGTAAAAAAAGAAATCTCTCGGAAGGAAAAAGAAAATATTCCTGAAGGTATTAATTAGATTCAGTTAGGGTTTGGCAAAAACCGGAAAATTTTGAAAACCGGTTTTTTTCAACATCTGAATCTATTTAGAACGCACCTCCATGTTTGGAAGCCAAAATACATAAATATTCCTCTATACATTTCATATGGGAGAAATCGTAACTTTAGGAATTGATAAATCCTCAAAAAATTCTAGGAATTTCGGGACCCGGAGTATTTTTTCCTGGATTCCCTCCCCAACGTCCTCTATAAAACTTCAAAATTTCCAACGGAAATTTGGTCAAACAGAGCGAGATAGAAGGACGGACAGACAGACAGACACTCCGCTATTATATATATTGTATAGATATTTAAGTATTGGAAGAAAGGGGAAAAAATATAAATAATTTATAATTTTTTTTTTTAAATTTGTTTGTCTTTTTCGGCATCTAAGGCCATTTAGACCCCATCTCTAATTATTTCAAATGATTGATAGCCAATTCAAATGAAATAAATTCTTTCTCGCTTGGAACGGGAAGCGAATCCGAAACCCCAAACCACTAAGAGCTAATGTCTGCTCTCTGGAGCCAAGGGTCACGGGCTAATTTATAATTTCAATACAAGTATTACTACGAAGAAAAAATAAAAAACAAAAAACCGAATTCGATTTTTCGGGAAAAAGAAAACTCGGTTTCTCGGTTTTTTAAAATTAGCCAAAAAACCGGTTTACCGGTTTCGGTTTCCACCGGAGTCCAAACCCTAGATTTAGTTCCATTCAATTGGGTGGAGATACAAGTTGTGCCATTTTGGCCTTTAATTTAAATTTCAAATTCAAATTTTAAGCAGGGAATTCGGCTCTAAATGAAAGCAAAGAAGAATTGGAAAAAACAAAAAGTGAAAATAATAACTTGCAAACTAAAATTAGAGAACTTGAACTGCATTTAGAGGTAATAAATTGCTTTTCTTCTTTTTTTCTTTTTTAATTTATATTCTTAGAAATTTTTCTTTCTTTTTTTAGGAATTGAATTGTCAATTAGCCAGAGCGAATAATAAAAACGTTGAAACAAATATACAAACGCAAAACATGAAATCGGAATACGAACGGAAAATTGATGAATTGCAAAGACAAATCACAAATTTCAAGTAAGTTGCGGATAAGGGCCGGTTGCTTCAATTCGAATTAACTACGGTAGCTATCCATCGGATGACGTTCGAGTTGAGCTAATCATATGATTAAATCAGAGCCCAGATGGTAGTTAACTAGCTAAGGCCCAAAGGGGTGAAATCAGAACCACGAGCATTAAATTTTTATTTATTTTAATTATTGATGCCTTTATTAGCTTGCTAACCTCACAAAACTTTCCTTATAGCTCAAGATATTTATCCAATCTTCTAATTTAATTCGGAATATAAGTTAGAAGAATGCAGCCAAAAGATTTAACAGCTGGCGTTCCGGATGAAAAAACTTTACGAAACGTCAGCTGTTGAATATATATATTTTTAAAGAGCGCATTTTCTTCTGACTTTCATTCCTGATAAAAAATTTCACCCTTATAAGAACTTCTAATTTAATTTCCTTATACCGGTACAGATAGCTAAATATATGTGAAAAGACTCATTTTTTTTTAACTCGAAGGTTGAGCGTGTTCTTGTTTACTATACCGATGATTTGCTATCTCTCGGATAAGTTAGCTCGTAGACTAGAAGTGAAGCAACCGGTCCTAAAAAGAGCTGTAATTCTTGTCTCGTCTTCACACTTCTATTCACCGCCATTTCACGCAAATTGACCCCGCGATGCGGGAAGTTGACCCGTAATATACCCGTACTTTAATTAAATGAATTTTCCACTTTTTTTAGGTCAAAAAATACAACTCTGCAAAAACAAAATGCGGATTTAGAAAAATGCTCAAAGAATATTAAAAAAAAGTTTGCAAAGAGTAATTTAGACTTACAAAAAAAATTAAAAACTCATATCATTGAAAGGTAAAGAATTTATTTCTAAGAATTTTTTTTTATTGATCATAATAATAATAATTTGTTTGTTTTTGTTTAGTTGCGTTAAAACGTGTCTGGAAATGATAGAATTTTTGAATTCCCTCTCGCCTCTCTCCCCCGATTTCGACTATCAATTGAAAATCAGCGAAATCTTAAGCCAATGGACTCTGTTAGCGGATTCCCTTGACGCCCATCAACGAACCTTGCAGGTACAATTCATTCTTCAACTTTTTTTTATTATTATTTTAATAATAATGTTTTATTTTTTCTAGAGTTCGTATAATCAAATGTTAGAAAAAATAAAAATAAATCCAGATGGTTCAAATTTGTTAGAAGTGCAGCCTCCAAATCTCCCGCCGAATTCTCTATCGGAGATTTCTAAAATGTTACAAAAAAGTATTAAAAGCAATCGAGGGGGAT
This sequence comes from Euborellia annulipes, assembly GCA_023213315.1. Lineage (NCBI taxonomy): Eukaryota > Metazoa > Arthropoda > Insecta > Dermaptera > Anisolabididae > Euborellia > Euborellia annulipes. The sequence goes on from JAKCPI010030566.1 coordinate 3,192, forward strand.
TCCCTAATCCTTCGCAGAATAGAAATCCTAATAGGGCCAATTCACAAACGGCGTCCTCGAATTCGCTATCCGAAGAGGATAGGTACGCTTTTTTCTTTTTTTCTTTTTTTGTATTATATCTAATTAAGGCCATTTAAATGCGGTTCTGGTTGTGACTCCTAGAACAAGAAGCGAGACTTTTAACTCTGTGCTAATGTTCAAGTCAATGTGATCTAACTTTTCTGAAATTGGTCGCAAAACTAATTAATGAGATCTTAATTATTTTGCGAATTTGCTGGAATAAATTCTCAATTCTCAAACTCTCTAAGATTCTTTAAGATTTTCTAAATTGTAATAAAGATTGGGAAAGCTATTGAACTAATAACGCTTTTTCTGGGCAAAATTTAATTCGACTATACAATCTTCTCCTTTTTTGCTGTGTGTTTGTCTTTGCATTGTTCAGAGTCCTTAAGAAGGGAGGCGTAAAGATTGTAGAGGCGAATTAAATTTTGCCCAGAATAAAGGCCTACCTGCAGAACAAGCGTATTATTATTATTTTAAATGCCAAGTTGCTATTTTCTGTCTTTTGATTAATCACACATATATATACACAAGCGATCTATGCACAGCACAGCTACAAATACTGGCAACTTGTTATCCATGAGACGTGGCTCATCGGATAAGCTGGGGCTTAGAAATTCGAGGTAAATTTGTACTCGAGTTGGAACCCGGCTTGCCGCAAAAATTCAGCCAAGTGGAGCGTCTCTACTGCCCTCCAGTTGCAGGCCCCTAGGGCCCGAGGGATGGGCATGAGCCAGCCATTCCTCGATTGATCCTCTCCAGGGGCCTTGTACCCGGGGAGCACAATACAACTAACATCAAATCAATCAATCAATCCCTGACATGCAATATCTCTTCTCATGTTTTCTTTGTCATTTCATTCGTTCCGACGAATCCTGTCTGATTTCGAACACCTCTAGAGCCCACCACAGATGAAATATTGTAGAAAATGGGTGGGCGATATTTATGCCAAAAATATTGCATTTTCCATGTTTATCTTGTAACCTGCCTCAAACTTACGATTTGGGGAAGAACCCAATTTTATTTTATAATTCTAATTTCGCCTAATAGAAAAAAGTTTTGCTTGTTAAAGTGTTTAGGGGAAAGGGGTGGAGAGAAAAGAAAAAGAGAGATGGAGATGATGGAGAAACAATATCAGTGGGAGGATAAGTAGGTGGGAGTCAAATCAAATGTTAGGGACGTTAAATAGGGAGGTGTAAGGATGACGTCTGTGAAGAGAATGATATGGAGGGGGGTGGTGGGGATTTCCTCAGACTTGCTTCCCCCCCCCCCTCCCCTCCCCCTACTGGTGCCTATGTCACTAAACGATTCTAAAAGAAATGGACCTTGCTTTAGAAGTGATGCTGAAGAGTAGAAATTGACTAGACTAAACATTTTGCATGTAATAAAGGTAGAGGTCTCGCTTCATGTTCCATGTTGGTCAATAAATCATAATTAAGTTTAGAGATTGCGGTGTAGGTTTTAGGTGAAACATTTTAAACTGAGGTTGTGTTTATATGTGGGGTTTCACTGGGTTATGTGAGTAAAAACAAAGAATTTATTTGGATATTATCCCATCTTCGGGAGTTACAAAAGGCTGGGTCTTTTCTTTTCTGCAGTCTTTTGTAACTCCCGAAGATGGGATAATATCGAAATAACATTCTTTGTTTTTACTCACATAACCCAGTGAAACCCCACATATAAACACAACTTAAAACTGAGAAAATCTTCATAATAAATAAATAATTTTTCTTTTTTAGGAAAAAGCTTTTAATCGAACCCCATACGGTGACATCCTTGATGGCTTTATTAAAGACTCGATTTCCTCAACAATCGGAGTAAGTGTCAATCAAGTTTTAGTGAATAAAGCGAAAAAGAACGGCATCTGGCCCAAGAAACTAAAATTTCTTTTTTTTTTTATGCGCCTCTTATTAAACAGCCGCCACGTAGGCCTATTATTACAAAAAGGAAATTCTAATTAAAAATTCATTTTGCAGGCAAGAACTAACCAGCTGTATTGATAAAATAGTTGAAAATAACATAAATATTTCTTCTTTTACTGCTGGCGAAATTCTCGATCTCTTTTCTCAAGTGATTCAACATAATATTTTTAAACGAAACGGTAAGAATTTTGGAATATTAATTATTTAGGGTTTAATTAAATAAAAAAAAAAAAAAAATCTTAGGAAACGTCGCCGGCGCTTCCTGGTCTTATAATGGATTATTTGAATGGCAAAATCCTGAAGAAGAGGAGGAGGTCGAGGAATGCGCGATCTGCATTGAGCCTTTAGAGGAGAATATCACGATTCTCCAATGCAAGCATTCTTACCACACTGCTGTAAGATTTGTTTTTTATTCTTTTTGCTTTGCTTGCGCTCACATCACATAACATAAATTGTTTTGCTTGTTTTAGTGCATTAGAAGGAGCCTTCAGATCAACAGCTTGTGCCCTCAATGTCGACGGTACACGAATTTGGACCAGGAATATCCAGCTCTTTAAAAAGAAAATTTATTCGTTCTCCTTATCTGCATTTTCTTTTTATTATTCTTATAGTTTTTCATGTTAACAACAATAATTATTAACAGATTAATTAATAAGTATTGCAAAGTATTTTTCCATTCTTATTATATACGTATTCTAAACAAGATGTTCTTAATTTTTCAAATTTTCTTATAAAAAATTATATTATAAAGTTTATTTTTTCATTAAAAAAAAAAGACTAATAAAATTTTTAAGTCTTTAAAAAAAAAAAAAAAGAAAAATTTTGTAATCATTGAAGTTTTTTTTTTTAAACATTCACACAGTCTTTTCGGCAACTCGGGCCATTTACCTGGGTCCGGATGGACCCGCGACCCTTGTTATACAAGGCCAGCACTCTAGCCCATACACCAAGCCCGCGGGCTCCATTGAAGTTCTCATTCCACTGAAAGTTAAAATAAAAAAGCATGGTGTCCTTGATTCTTCCTGGCGATATTTTTGGGAGCACGGTCCCCTTTGTTTCCTCATTCAAGAAGTGAGCTCTCGTCTGCTCACTGCCCGGAAAAAACGCCGCCGCCTCAGAAAAAAAAATGTTCTCAGGAAAATTATGCAGGCTAATAGACATTTGACGTTTGTAACCGCTAACTTTTTGGAATTTGTTTCATAAACGTTTTTCTTTTGTCTAAAAGCAAATTGGTCCGACTTTTGATAGACTAGCAGCACCGCCGGCCTTCGCGCCATATAAAATTTCGTTTTAAATTGCCTAATAGAGCGTGACAGACAGACCGACATTAGCGAACTATATAAAAAGATGATGATCGCTTCTGTTTTAAATTTAAAAATTCCCAAGGATATTTAGGTAAGGAGAATGTTAAATTTTTGAAAGATTAGAAAAGGATCTGCACGAGGAGGCAGTTAATATTTACTAGAACATCCCTGGCTGGCATGTTTAGAATCTTCATCAATAAACCAAATTTTAAATACCCGCCAAAAGAATTTTAGTTTCTTCTTTATGCGCTAGGGAGCACTCCGCAACTCTCTTGCTTGAGAGTTTTACTCTGCTTTTTATTATCTCTGACCTGTCAAATAAATATACTCTTTGAATTTTTTATTTCATTTTTTAAGTCAATCAATGAAATATGTATTATCTGTGGAATATATAGAACAAATTGTAATTATTAAGTTAAGTGATATCTATATCAAGTGTATATAATAATATTGAGTGATTATTTACGATCGATTCGATTTCTATCGTCCATTAAAAACTATTTAATATAAAAATGCCAAATTCCAGAAATATGAATGCAAGTTACCCAATTCCACCCCCACAGCAGCCCCCGCCGCCACCCCCACAACCTCCGCCTCCGCCTCCTCCCCCCACCCCTCTTACCTGCATCAACTTCAAGTGGCAATTTCAATTACATTACTCCGCCCCAATTTTATGATTATTCGGCATGCTTTCCTCCGCGCTTTCCTCCACCGCCTCTGTTCAGTCATCCCCCACCGTTGATCGCTCAACCTCCTCCATTTCCGCGCCCAAACAATGTTTATAATAATTATCCTCCAATTGCCGTCAGAGCTACGCCTCCACCTTATTTCAATCCCCCTGAACGACCGCCGCCGGCTGTTATCAAAGAGGATTCCTCACGTCATCACCATCATCATCGGTCGAGGCACCATCGACGATCAAGATCACGGTCTCGATCACCACGGTATTCTCACCGAGATGACTATTCTCGTGATCGGCGTCATCGTCACAAAAGCTCGAGCAGTCGACGTTATGAAGACGAGGAATCTGATCGGCGATATCGACGTCATCACCACCAAGATTACCCACCCTCCTCATCGTCGTCGTCGTCATCATCTCACAGAAGGAGTTCCTCAAGATATCGTCTTTCACCTGAACGAAAGGATTATCGGGAATTGATAAAAAAGAAAGATGCGGAAATGTTAAAAATTAAAAATGAATTGGAACAAACAGAAAGAGCATTAAATGAAGATAGAGAAAGAAAACTATTAGAAGCAATATCAACAACAACAACAACAACGCCGATAACAGATGTAGAAGTCATGCCTACGACAACAACAACAACAACAACAACAACGGGGTCCTCAGTAATTTTGCCACCTGCAGTGCCAACTTCCTCCGCCAATCCTGTCTCTTCGCTTTTATCTTCAAAAGAAAAAACCAACACGGAGAGGGATATCATTTTACAAAAATATAGGTAAGGAAAAGATTTTTTTTTTTAATTTTGAATACGATTTAGATGAGATTTGCTTTTGAATAAAAATTCAGTGTGCTGCTGATTAGAGATCATGAAGAGAGAGGATCGAATTATTTATTATGTTAGAGAAAGTGATTGTGACGTCAGATGTTTATATTTATAGGAGCTTGATTGTTGCCAGAAAATTTACTAAATAAATAAACGATAATTATTCCTATGAGAAGGTGTGTCCTTTCTTAGTTCAGAGTAAATTCCATCATTATGGGCTGCCTCCCCCACTCCCTCTCGATCAAACACATATATTAGTTATTTTATATATATATATATATATATATTTAAAGAGTTAATCCACTGTCTCCAATACTGGAAATTTCATTTCGTAGAGCAGAGCTTTTATAATTTTGAATTTCGTATATGAGTATACTTACTAGTCAATGATCTTTCCTATGAAGCTAAAGAGCATCTAAAAAATAATTGATTTTTGAATTTTAAACGAAAAAGTACATCAGTAAAGTGCTAGTACTCTTTGGCCAATTTTGATTAAAAGCTTCGTGTCACGTCACAGGGGACCTTACGTAAATATAAAATTTCAACCTTTTCATTATTTTGTTCACAAACACACAGACAGAAAGACAGATCATGTCGCGAAAACCACTTTTTGGATTCAGGGGACTCTCAAAACGGGTATTTCCATCAAAATCTCGACATCAAATTTTCCCCCTGGACCACTGGATGACTGACTGAGGGTCCTCGTCTTTCTTGACTATGATAATCGGGTAGGCGGCTGGACAGGGGGGCTACGCCCCCTGGATCCCCCCGCCAGCTGGCTCGGGCGCGCCTGCGGCGGTCCCTCGCCTTTTCTTAATTATGAAAAGAAAATTATTATTATTATTATTTTTTTTTTTAAACAATCACACTTTTTTCTCATTCACACTCACACTCACACACTCATTCACACAGTCTTTTCGGCAACTCAGGCCATATAAGACTTTGACGATAACCGTTGTAATATATATTATCTATTGTGGGTTGAGGCATTCCTATTTAAGCCATTTGGTATCCAAATGGCTTAAATAAAATCATCGGACTGCCTGGGGTCCGAACCCGCGACGTTTGGCATATGAGGTAGGCACGCTACCTACTATGCCACACCCGAGGGCAAGAAAATTATTATTTTTTTTTTTTTTGGAATTGATGAAAATAGAAAAGAAAATTATTATTACTACGTATTCCAATTCAGTGCCTACTTGAGGATTTGTTTACATTCATGGAATACACAAATGAAAAGAATACAAAAATATTTCTCTGTACATTGCCTATGGGAGAAATTGTAACTTTAGGAATTAATAACTCAAAAAATGGGAATTTCGGGACCCGAGTATTTTTCCGGGACTCTCCATAACGTCCTCTATAAGACTGCAAAATTTCGTTCCAAAATTCCAACGGGAAGTTGGTCAAACAGAGCGTGACAGACGGACAGCGCGACGACAGACGGACACTCCGCAATTATTATATATAGATTTTGAATATAATATCTTATTTTATTGAGATTTAATAACTTTTTTCTTTTTTTTTTTGTTTAACACTCACTTTTTTTACATTCACACTCACACTTACACAGTCTCGGCAATTTAGGCGATATAAGACTTTACGATAACCGTTATTATGAATAATATATACCAGTATATTGGGGTCCTGGCATTCTTATTTAAGCCATTTGGTATCCAAATGGTTTAAATAAAATCATCAGACTGCCTGGGATCCGAACCCGCGACCCTTGTCATACAAGGCAGGCGCGCTACCAGCTACGCCAAGCCCGAGGGCTTCTTGATGGTGAGAGAATTAAGACCAATTTAGAGAAGGATCTTGATTTCGATTCACGAACTAACTAACTCCTTTATCATTTAAAAGACTAAATCGATATTTTGTTTGTTTTCTAGGCAAGATTATTGTAAAGATCGAGAGGAAATGGAAACTAGAATGGCAAAATTACGACCTGAAGAGATCATAGAACAAGAGAAGAAAGTCTGGACCCGAACAGCCCCAGCAGATCTTCACTATAATCGTGACGAGAGAAATCCTCGAATAATGCGAGCGACTCCACGGCTCCAACAACTCTGCGATGAATTTGAATCTGACTTGGTCGAAAGGGCGCAACGGGTCCGGGATAGCCGACCGCCGTATATCCCGCCGCCAAGGAAAACCCGGCTTAAAGTGGCAAAGCATAAATGTGAGTTGGCGTATTCATTGTTCATGCGGGAGGATTATCGATCATTTATTCAATCAAAATTTGAGCTGGCTTGTTCTGGCCCTGGGTATGTTCTCGCCTCCGAGCCAGGGCATTTTTGCATTTTTCTGTTTTGAGAAAGAAATCAGCCTAAAAACATCTGGCAGGCAGGTCCGCGGACAGAGGGAGGGCCCGGGATGGAATTGCACTGATGTAACTACAGTAGCTTCCACAGGCGGGCGGGGCAAACCTTTTTTTTTTTAACACTCACTCTTTTTTCTCACACTCACACACACAATTGCACAGTGTTTCTGGCAACTCAGGCCATATAAGACTTTGACGATATCCGTTATTGATTAATATACATAATAATAAGAAGGTAAAAATAAGAAAGAAATGCAGCTAAGGTTATTTCTTTATTTGGTTAATTCACACAGCTGACGTTTCGGTTCCGTGTTTGGACAATCTTCAGAGCTGGCAAAAAGTCACAGTGGATTTTATACATTGTTGAAAAATTCTTTATTATATATTATATTATTATAATTATTATTATAATTTTTCAACAATGTATAAAATCCACTATCCACTATTTTGCCAGCTCTGAAGATTGTCCAAACACGGAACCGAAACGTCAGCTGTGTGAATTAACCAAATAAAGAAATAACCTTAGCTGCATTTCTTTCTCATTTTTACCTTCTTATTAATCTAACATCTCTACTCTCTACTCAACTCTATTTGTACGACAAGCGTCAACAAATAAAATTATTATTATTATTATTATTATTATTAAACATCTCACAACTATAAATTGGCTATGTAATATACATAATGGTGGTCCAGGCATTCTTATTTAAGCCATTTGGTATCCAAATGGCTTAAATAAAATCATCGGTCTGCCTGGGGTCCGAACCCGCGACTTTTGGTATACGAGGCTAGCACGCTAAGCCCTACACCAAGCCCGAGGGCCACTATTGCTTTGATGGCATGACATTTGATTTCAAAAATTTAAGAGAAGCCTGTAAGATGACTTTACTTAGTTGATTAGCCTCTTTGTAAATAAATACCTAGCCTCCCAGGGCGGCCGTTGATGGCTTTAAAACCTCCACCAACTAACTCCTTTGGGTTTACCGCGTCTGTGCTAGTATGAAAATTCTGATAAAAAGTCCGTCCATTTTTCCCCCAAAATGGCGATTTGGGGCCTTTTCGGTCCGAATTTCAAAAAAAAGCTCGGAAATAGTTACTTGAATGTTTTAGCGAAAGAACAAAAAGGATATCTCGGAAGGATTACTCGCTAGTATGCAAATGGAAGAGCAAGAAAAATAATAATTCCAATTATGTCGAGGATATATATTTGTACCAGAGGACTGAATTTGCAAATAATCAGTTTCGGTCAAGGTTGACCATCATCAGGCCTGTGAAAATACACGTGAATCAATGCAAGAGTCATAAAGACAGTAACTGCTGTCAATGAGTTGAAAAATTGAATGAAGCTTATTATATATTATAATTAAATTGCAATTTAATTAATTTGTCTTCCACGTTGCCTATAAATAAAATTGGCTTTTGGATGTATATATATACATTGATCCCCAAAAAGGAACATGAGGATATTGGTAAATATTAAATAATATACTGCAAATAAAAAATGTTTTAATTTAATTTCTCCAGTTTAATAACTTATAATTGTGATGAATATTGTCTAATTGTAATGTCAATCTTAGAATAGATAATGTATATTCTTTATAATAAGCTTCAAAATATGTATTCAATTTTTCAACTCATTGACAGCAGTTACTGTCTTTATGACTTTTGCATTGATTCACGTGTATTTTCACAGGCCTGATGATGGTCAACCTTGACCGAAACTGATCATTTGCAAATTCAGTCCTCTGGTACAAATATAGACTATATCCTCGACATAATTCTTGGAATTATTATTTTTCTTGCTGTTCCATCTGCATACTAGCGAGTAATCCTTCCGAATTCTCCATTCAACTTATTCTCTCGTGCTGTTTCTTCTTCTTTTTTTTTTTTTTATTTTTTTTTATTTAAGCACTTTGTCGGCATCTATGGCCATTTAGACGCCTTTCCTATTTATTTAAATTGATTGCTAACAAATTCAATTGAAATTAAAGAGCGGAAATCATAATTTCTTTAGATTACTAGTTTTTATAACATTTTGAATTTCTTCTCGGGGGGGGGGGCGCTCGCCCCCTCCCCCCCTTTAATCCGCCCCTGCGTAGGCAGCCTACGAAATCGACATGCTGCTTGCAATTGCACAGACTCAGAGACTTTGTGGCTTTTTTTGTTTTTAGCTGAGATATGCTCAAGTGATAGTTCCAGTTACGACGACTCGACCGATGAAGAGGACTGCACGATGCAAGAATTGGAGCGAAAGCGCGTCCATCCCCATCGGCTCCATGTGGAATTATGGTACAACGATACTGGAGAGGTGATTTCATTTTGTATTTGTATTTGTATTTGTTAAAACAATGAACTGAATATTTTTTCCTTTCTTTTCAGATGAATGACGGTCCTTTATGCCGCTGCAGTGCAAAAGCGCGTCGCTTCGGAATCCGCCACGGAATTTACGCCGGCGAGAAATCACTAAAAAGATGCGATTTGCAAAGCAACAACGCAGAGCGTTTGTATCATTATCGCATCACAATTTCCCCTCCGACCAACTTTTTGGCAAGTCTTCGTTTCTCCTTAATGTCGTTCTATCGGAACATTACTTACAAACTCATTTCTCTTTTGGCTTTTTTAGACGAAAACACCGACAATAATCAACCACGATGAACACGAATTCATTTTTGAAGGATTCTCAATGTTTTCGCATTTCCCGTTGGAACGTCTTCCAACGTGCCGCGTCATTCGTTTCAACATTGAATATATGATTTTATACATTGAAGAGAAATTTCCGGAAAATTTTACTATTCGGGAACTAGACCTATTTCGTAAGTAACAAATAAATGGATCTTGAAAATTTTGCCTCACAGCGACTTCTTTTCAAAGGTGTCTTTCTCCTTTTCGAAATTTAGATGGAAATACACGTTTTGAGGTCCCCTGAGTCCAAAATAGTTTTTGCAACATGGACTGTCTGTCTGTCTGTGTGTTCAATTTAAAGCTACGAGGTTGAAATTTTAAATTTAAGTCAGGCACCCACGAAGCTTTCGGCCAAAGAGTACTAATACTTTACTGATGTACTTTGTCGGTTTTTTTTTTGATTTTCTAAAAATTCGCTCGCATTTGATAAAAATTCAAAAATCAACTATTTTTTAGATGTTCTTTAAAAAGTACATCAGTAAAATTTTTCGTGAAAATTATGTGAAGTACACTTTACTGTTGTAGTATTTCAGACTTTTCAAATTCTTTTTCCGGCTCTTCCTTCCATAGAGCCAATGTTAAATCCCCATATTTGCATGTTAATTTCGATTTAAAAAAAAAATATATTTTCCCATTCTCAGATCAACGATCCTTTTCCTTGCAACATTAGAAAATTGAACTCAGATGCCCTAGAATGGTAGAAAAAATCTCATTCAGGAAAGGTGTAAACAGGCCACACAAACAAAATAAATTTATTTAAATTTCAACTTCTCAAACCGCCTGGTTTCGACCGCATTGCCGCAGGTCTTCCTCAGTGAGAAGAAATCTAGAAAATTTGCGAATGCATTACATTAGGTCTAAAAGATTTTATTTTTAATTTTGATTAAATATTTACCTTAAGGGGGTTCAGGAGCGACGTCTAAAGGTACTTTAAAATAAAACTAGACTATTATAAGGAATTCTTTTTAAATGAATTAAATTCATAAGAGATTATTGGGACATCGAGCTATAATTTGTTTAATGACTTATTAAAAAATTATCGTAATTAATTTTTTTGTTATCAAGCAAATACAAAAAACAATCTGTCCCAATAATCTTTAATTTTTTTTAAATTTAAAAATGAATTTAGTGTTATGATCTATTAATCACATATTAATTAAGAAATTTTTAAAATAAGCTTAGATGATTTATTTAAAAATCATCTGTCAAATTAGTCCAGCATTCTTGCAATAGATGGCAGGCTAGTCTAACAGCAGATATAGTATTAGCCTATATCTCGCCTGTATTTATATATTTTTATGCTTTTCTAAAAGATACATAATATATAATAACATTTATAAAGTATTTATTGTTAAAAGATCAATGAAAATCAACCAAAAGCATTAAATATTATTAGCTACCATTCTGACATCTCTTGGCAAATTTTTGAATTACTTGATATTTGGGCATACTTTTTATGACACACAACAACGGCGGCCACCCGCCATCTTAGCGGGAAAAACATGCGTAACACACTTCGCTCCCTTAGCCCCTATAAGGGTGTGAGTGCATCCACAGGTCTCTCCCTAAATGTATTTGTGGATGCACTCACACCCTTAAGGTAAATATTTAATGTAAATTAAAAATAAAATCTTTTAAGACCTTATTCGTAAATTTTCTAGATTTCTTCTCACTGATTTAAATATATTTATTTTTACGCCTTTCCTGAATACATTCCCTACAGCCCTGGGTGAGTGCTATCATCTAAAATCTCATTTAATTTTCAGACAATTATTTATTCCAAGAATTATTAGAATTGGTTGATTTGGATTTTAAAGCAAGCGGAGACAAAGATGGCTGCCAACAATTTCACTTTATGCCAAGATTCGTTCGCGATTTACCGGATAACGGCAAAGAAATTCTTTCAATGAATGAAGTGCTTCAGTATTTATTAAACAACAGCAAGTGAGCAATGAATCAATTGATTTTTATAAAATAGCTAAAAAAAAACAAAAACGAAACTTTAATGTGCTTGCAGGGCTCTGATAGAGGAATCGCAATTAAGCACCCTTTTAGCGATGCCCCAATTCCAGTGGCAAAATTTCGCCGATGAAATCAAAGGGATGGTTGTGACCAAGCCGGGCATGAAGCCCTGCTCTCTTCGCGTCGATCAATTGGACCGGGAAGCTGACGGGTGGCCGGAAATCGTTCATTTTGGCATCCGCCCTCCGCAATTGAGCTATGCTGGCAACCCTGAGTAAGCAAGGAATTGTGATGACGTCATTTCTTTGACTGGCGACCATCCAAGCATCTGCATACAAATTGAGTAGACTCTGAGCACCAACTTGTGAGAGAGTTACTTAAAAAGAAAAATAATAATATTGTATTGATTTCCACAAGGAAAACAAAACGGCCAGATTGAAAGGGCTTTTTTTAAAATCCTTGTTTCTATCAATTGCCCTTTTATTTTCCTCTGTTTTGTTTCCTCCGTAGAAAGGATTATAACATCAACCAAAGCATAATGGAGAACTAGACCAGCGTTTTTAAACCGTGGGGGCGGCGGAGGCGGCGGGGGGGCGCGAATATTAGCCACAGCGAGCAATTTTTCCAAACTTAGTCAAAATTATTTCTTTTATTGTGACGTTTAGGCCGTCTTTAATTTAATTTTGAATGAAAAATGACAATTTTAATTTTGAAATTCAAATTTCATTTATTCTCGCCTCCGGCTCTTAAAAAGTCCAAAACGTCACAATAATTTTGGCTGCATATGACTAGGAATTTTTTTTTTTTTTTTGACTCCGCTTTAATATTTTTTAGCATTAAAAATGTTTGTTTTTGTATTATTTTACAAAATGGGGGGGGGGGGGGAGGCGTCATATGATTAAATATTTTTAAGGGAGGTGTTGTAGCATTAAGTTTGGAAACCACTGAACTAGACTATCGTCGGCCGAGGGCGCTCAGCTTCTTAACAATTATTAGAGAAAAGAGTAAAAAAATACCCGCGGACTCTACGCGTGCGTATATTATTTATTTCAACTGACAATATGTGAAGTGGCTGTTGTATATCAACAATAGAAGAGGGAGCGGGCAGCCAGGAGTAAGCCTCTACGAAATGAAACTCAAGAGTAGTGGAGACAGTTTCGGCTATAATTAAATATCGCCATCCTCGGTCCATTTTCGAGAGTATGTTGAAAAATATTTTTCTTGTATATATGAATACTTATATTTTTAATATTACAAAAATAGTACAATGCTTACAGCTCGAAAATGGACTGAGGATGGCGATATTTAATTATAGCCGAAACTGTCTCCACTACTCTTGAGTTTCATTTCGTAGAGGCTTACTTCCTGGCTGCCCGCTCCCTCTTCTATTGTTATTTATTTCAACTTTATGTATAAATTGAAATAGATTATTTTCCCTTTTAAGTAACTCTCTCTCAAGGTTGGTGCTCACATTAAATTCATATTTGTTCTAATTATTTATATTTCGTATTCGTTTAGAAACTGGACAAGAAATCTTAATATGATATAGAAGTGCACTAATGAGGGATTGGGGCCTCATAAAACCCATAATAGTCATTTGAGAAATTTTATTTTAGACCTTGAAGATGGTTTATTATTAATCCGAAACTCAAAACATAGCACCGAAAAAAGGCTCGAATTACCTAAAGTTATAATACAATTTTTCAGATGATTTTATGAAGCCCCAATCCCTCATTGGGGACAGTTGATTGTGATATAATTTGACCCTAGGCTGTTGATGGCAACCGAAACTTCCTTGGCTCTTCTTGGAATAGAACTCTTTATTAACACTTGCTCTGATCTCTAATCTTGCAGATATCAAAAAGCATGGCGAGATTATGTCAAATTCCGACATTTATTAGCGAATAAACCGAAACCTTCATTCGAAGACAAAAGGAAATTAGAAGTTAAAGAGAATAGACTCCAAGAGATGAGAACGCAAAGTAAAATGAAAAGAGATGTGACAGTTGCTGTTTCTGGCAAAGGGTAAATTCAATTTTTATTTTTACTTCTTACTCTCTGAGATTTCCTTCAAGTTCGATTGTTGTTGTCAAGCATTGTCAAATTGTTGCTAATTGGTGTTGGGAAATAAAAATGTTTAATTTCAGCTAATTAAATTTTATTTTCAAATTTATATTCAGTGACTTTCTTTTTTTTTTTATGATAATACAGTATATGAACCGTTGCTGGTTTCACAGGATTCTGCAACGAGAGAAATAAAAGAGCATAAATTTCTCAGGAATCGGCTTGATGGCCAGGCGCTTCCTAAATGTCGCAGTTTTCGCTATCTTGGCTCTAGGGTCAGTGATGATGGAACCAACGGATGAGATTGCCGGGCCCGTTGAAGTCGGCAATGCTCTGTATTCGACCGAGACATGGGCCTGGAGTGAGCTGGAGATGCGGATGGCCAGGTGGTCACTTGGTGTCTCCAGACAGGTTCGGCATAGCGCCAATCACTGGCAAGATGCGCGAATGGCGTGGCGAGGACGGCGTACGATATGGGGCTTCTCGGATCAACAGAGACATGACAGAGCTTGACCTCTGGGAGACAACAGCATTGGATAGGGGGGGGAGGGGGAGAGAAAGGCCCGCGGGATTAATAATGACGAGGAGAGAAAGAAGAAGATCGATCGGTCTAACGCCTGGCCATCTTCAGTCCTTTGGCAATCCTGAAACATTTGCAAATAATATGGAATAAGCCGGGAAATTAATGCTCTTTTGTTTCTCCCGTCCTTTCGGCTGCTGAGGCCATTTAGAAGTCTATTTATTTCTAAAATTATGCTGCCGAGGGACGTTCAACACGCGGCGGATTCCTCAGGGTCACCCCACGCGACAGTTTGCGCTTTTCATTTTGCTCATTTTCTTTCTAGATTTCACCGGACTGGAATAATGTGCGATGTCGTTCAGCACGCAATGCTTATCCCAGTTCTCGTTTGCCATTTGCGTTTTCATCGGTCTTGTGACCAATTGGAGCGGGTCATCGGCTACAAATTCTCCAATAGATATCTCTTACAATTAGCGCTAACTCACCCATCATATCGAGAAAATTTTGGAACAAATCCCGACCATGCGCGCAATTCGTTAACGAATTGCGGCATTCGTCAGCCCGAATATGGCGATCGGCGAATTCATTATTTGTATACTAGAAAGAGAGGTCAGAGAAATTATTAAACGGGAATCCTCCTGGGAAAGAGCAGCCAGGTGATATATTCTGTCGCTGACGTTTCGAGAGCTAGTCGCACCCATCCTCAGGGGCATCGTCGGCGACAGAATATGTCACCTGGCTGCTCTTTCCCAGGAGGATTTCCGCCCTTCTCTACTACAGCCATTAAACTCAACAAAGCTATCTATATTTGTGATTATTTTTCAGGAATAAACACTTTGATCAATATAATGTCCCGTTTTGGGATGAAAACGGAGACGGAGTCAAACATCACGCACAATGAACGCCTCGAATTCCTTGGCGATGCTGTCGTCGAATTTCTCTCTTCAATTCACCTCTTTCATATGTTCCCTGACCTCGAAGAAGGCGGCCTAGCCACTTACAGGGCTGCCATTGTCCAGAATCAGCATCTCGCCGTTCTTGCCAAGGTCGCCAGAGCAAAAAGCAGCCATGGGTTAACGAAATTCCTTCCATTCAAGTGACAAACTCCTTTTTATTGCAGGGCTTAAACTTGGAGGCGTTTATGCTCTACGCACACGGCTCTGATTTATGCCACGATCTCGAATTGCGCCATGCGATGGCTAATTGTTTCGAAGCATTGATGGGCGCTCTTTTCCTCGACGGCGGCATCAAAGTGAGTTCAGCATTTTAATTTGATTCAAACTCGACTGCTTTGACATTAAATACAGACAGAAATCTTTTTTTTTTTTTTTAAATCTCTCGCTTTTCCATTTTCTTGTGCAAGATCGCAGACACAGAAGGAATATTTTTCCTCTCAGGGGGAAAATTCCATCACGATATTATGGTGGGTGGACCCTGTGGAAGGTCCCCCTCGCTGCTTAGAGGCTAGAGGAAAAAAGTTTAAATTATAAATTCTAATATTTTTATTTCCTTTTAAAATAATTATTTATACTGTACATCATACCTACACAATTTCTTTATGCTCAGGGGCCCATATCTTGTGGGGGTACATGAATGGCGACCACGAGCAACCCGAGCTGGGACTCCAGTCCTGTTCTTTACATGCTTGTCCCTTCCTTCTATATTTTCAACAGGCTTCAGACCGTGCGACGGGCCGGCCTGTTCTATTCTTCCTGTCGCCAACCCCGCACTGCGGGAATAAGGCTATGAAAGAAGACCTACATAATTTCTTTCCATCTTTAAAAAAAATAAAATATATCCCTGTTTTTTTTTCTCCCCCGGGTGTTATATAATTGTTTTGGGGGGGGGGGGGGAAAAAAACAAGCGTTTTTTTTTTTATATTTAGGGGGGGTTTTAAAAATTTTTTTTAAAAAAATATATAATTTTGGGGGACGGCAAATAAACCACAGTTAAACCGAAAATCCAATTCTTTTACTCTAATGATGAGGACTGGTGGATATTAGTGAGAAGAATGAATAAATAGACTCGGGAGATGATTTTCAGGCCGATTTATTTGGATTAACTCCTTCCGCTATGGGTCACGTTTCGGAGTCAAAACGACTCCTTCTTCAGGACAAGAAAAACAAATAGCCCTCAATTTTGTCATTTAAAGTCGTGATCAAATTCTTCGTTTGGCTCCATTGCTTTTCACATGTGTACTAGCGTGGTCAATCACAATTTGTTTTTCTTGACACCGGATGGTCCTGAAGAAGGAGTCGTTTTAACTCCGAAACGTTGACCCATAGCGGAAGGGGTTAATCCATATACATTGGCCTGAAAATCATCTTCTGGAGTCTATTTATTCATTCTTCATATCATTTTATGTTATGTTGAATATTTTCAGGTTGCTGATAAAGTATTTGGCGAGGTATTTTTCAAAGACCCCGACCTTCTTGATGTCTGGGTTAACTACCCGCCTCATCCGTTGCAAGAGCAAGAGCCCATGGGGGACAGGCATCACATCCCTTCCTTTCGGCTTTTGCAAGTAAATTTAACTTTTTCTTTTTTTTTTTATATTTTATTTGAAAAATAAACAATTTTTGTTTTTTTTTGTTATTTAGAAACTAAAAAAATTTGAAGAAGATACGGGAATAGAATTTAAACATATACGTTTATTAGCCAGAGCATTCACTGATAGAAGTATGGGATATACTAATCTGACATTGTAAGTATTTTTATTTTTTGCCAAAAAAGCCGAAGCTCTTCATTTCTTCGTTTTTCTTACAGAGGTTCCAATCAAAGGCTTGAGTTTTTAGGAGACACCGTTTTACAATTAATTACTTCTGAATATTTATATAAATTTTTCCCCGAACATCATGAAGGACATTTATCGGTAAATAAAAATTATTATTTATTTTTATTTTGTTGTTTAATAAGAGACCCAAAATTTGATCTTGAATCGAGAAAATACACCAGAAGTGTTGCGCGATGTTATTTCTATAAATAAATAAGAAGGAATTTATTTGATTGTCAAGGAAAAACACAAAAAGATTAACATCTTATGCAATCAAGCGTTGTGTGCTGTGCCACAGTCACACCAGATTTTTAATAAATAAATATTCTTTTACATGCTCTTCTTAATTCATATTTTATCTCTAAATTTGACAATTGTGATGTAAAAGCGCAAGCACGCTGGTGTAATTTCTCCTTTCCTTTTAATTGGATTCCATATTGCATCTTTTTTTTGAAATAACAAGAAATGTTTGAATTTTAGTTGCTTCGCAGTTCCCTAGTCAATAATCGCACCCAGGCTGTCGTCTGTGACGACCTTGGCATGTCCCAATATGCATTATACTCAAATCCCAAGGCGGAATTGAAAATGAAAGATCGCGCCGATTTATTAGAAGCCTATCTGGGAGCGATTTATGTGGATCAGGTATTGAAAACAAAGACCGATAGATTCAAGGAGTATATAAATCGCCTTTTTTGAATATTCCCGTTTGTTGTTTGCAGGGCCTAGAAGTGTGCCAGGTGTTTTGCAACGTGTGCTTCTTTCCGCGATTAAGAGACTTCATTATGAACCAAGATTGGAACGATTCAAAGAGTAAACTGCAGCAATGCTGCTTGACGTTGAGGACAATGGACGGCGGCGAGCCGGATATCCCTGTTTACAAGTATTAAGGCTTTTGTTTTTATTTCTTATTTCCCTTTTAAATGAATAACGTTGTTTGTTCTTTCTTTTAGGGTGATCGAATGCAAGGGGCCGACCAACACCCGCGTTTACACTGTCGCTGTTTATTTCAGAGGCAAGCGTTTGGCCAAAGCCTCTGGACACAGCATCCAGCAAGCAGAGATGAACGCCGCCAAAGAAGCTTTGGATATCTCACAGGGTATTTGATGAAATCACTCAAATCAAAGGGGAAATATCCAAATAACCGCCGCCTGGTGTTTTTGTTTGTTTTCAGATTTATTTCCACAATTGGACCACCAGAAACGGGTGATTGCAAAGAGTATGAAAAAGCAACGCCGCCAACATCACAATAGCAACAATATGCGCCCTTCTTCGGCACATCGCTCAACAAAAAGACTTTAATCAATGCACGGTTAACTCGTATAGTAAGTTTTGTTCGAGGGTCCGGTGCAACCAGCTGGAGATCTGGAGATCCTGGGTTCCATGGGGCCTTTGGCCTAGAAATAAAAGATATTTATTTTTTGTACTAACTAAAAAAAGATTCGAGTGCGAGATCAATTTCTTTCTTGTCTTGTTTTATTTATTCTTTGCTTACAATTGTTTTTTGTTGTTTAATCTATTTTACAATAAGATGAAAGGCATTTAAAAGTAATTTATTCAAATAGAGCCTTTCACCTTTATTCTTCTCTACTTTCAAACCAAACCAAATAAGACGGCTTTTGACCATTCATATTTTCTAATTTATTCCCACATAATTACCTTACACTTGACAGATCCTCCCAGGTTTCTTGTCCTCCCCTCCCACTAGATGCTCTTTTTGTCCCTCCTCGCCCCCTCCAAGTTAAGACAAGGTCCTCGAAGTCGAAAAGGATAGACATCCTAGAGTACTCCCAGATAACCTGTCAAAATTTAATTCCCTTCGGATTATTATCCCGGCAAAAAGTTATATCCAATGGTCTGTATTGTGATCTTGTACTTATTTACACAACTTGGCACGCCACATCCTTTCGCAAATCTTCTACTTATTTTTCAGAAAGGACAATAAATCAAAACCGAAATGCTAATTTGTAAATGTCATCAAATCTCTAGGTTTTAAAGAGAAAATGGTTACGATAAAACTTCAAGAAAATTAAATTTGCTACGAAATGAGTCAAGAGTCACCTTTCTGGTTTTCATTTTATGAAGTAAGTAAACTTCGAATTTTTACTTAAAATCGCACTTTTTCAAAATTTTAACCCCGATGGGGGTTTCTCACGGAGTGTAGTCGATTGGTTTTCTTCCTATTTATCAGAGAGACCACAGAGTGGTCTGTTCAAACAATTCGAACAATGAATACTCTGGTGCACTGCCGGCAAATGGTGGGGGGCCACAGGGAAGTGGATTGGCCGCGCTACTCTTTGCAATCAATATACACTAGTGATTTTCCCAAATTAGATATTGTCGTCCTTGGACGCCACACAGAGGCGTGCAATTAGATGATTCTACCCTCCCCGCATCCCTACAGTCCCTAAATCATAGAAGAAGCGTGTCTGCACTCTCTCTTCTACAGGTGTTACCATGGTCAATGCTCTGCCGAATTAAAATCAATTATTCCACTCAATGATATATAATATTAGTACCCTAATTTGTTAAAAAAATTATTTTAATTTGAAAATTTAGCTTAGCACCAGAGCAAAATCAAAACAGACAAACAAACGCGTGGAGTTAATTCTGTGAGCAAAGTTGTGCGCTCGGCGTGGTGCGACCCTTTATTTTTATTTCGAGTTAAAGGGGGCAGCTGCCCCCTTTCCCACCCCTGGATACGCCCATGAATGAATATGAAAAATTAAATATAAACATATTTACATAGATATTTTATTATTTTTAACATACAATCAGACATATTTTAAGCCGGATAAGTTTATATACTGATATCAGGCTTTTTGTTTATTCCATAAAATACATTCATTCACAATTTCAAAATAACATCTTTTGATGAATATTCATCAATTTTGTTTTATTTTATTAATAATCAACATAATAACTTGAAATAATCATTTGATGTTTTCTCTTCGCTTTGACGTCTTCAAGCCTCAATTCCTTTTTTGCCTTGGCTTCTTGGACCCGTGGCGTCGTTTCTGCTTCGATACCATCTCTCCAACTTTTTCTTCCATCCGTTTAGCCTTGGTCGGGTGTCGGCTCCAATTTCTAACTTTATCCAATAAAGTCAATTTGCGAGATGCTCTTTCTTTAAGCACCCTGAATTTTCGTTATCATATCACACTTGGGTCTATTCATCAGCATCTCTGCATATTGATTGGGAACTCCGGCAAGCTCTATCCGCGATCTCTACAGCACCAACGCCCGACGCTAATCCAAATGTCGCATCTGAAAGTTTAACATTGAGATTTCGGTGGTGTCCTTGGTGAAACCTCAAACATTGCACATCTAAGCAAGGACAGACAGACTTGCAAAGCAACAGGAAGTTTTCGAGAAGAGGTAGAAAGCCACCCTTTTATAAAGAAGAAAATTGTATTTATGTTTTAGCATATATTGAGCTGAAGCAAGTCTAACCTTTATTTAGCATCATTCTTGGAAACAATCGGCCTCCTTGACCCCTCACAGAGGGGAGCATGTCGGATTCTCTAGGATCTTCGGGGTTGTTCTGATAGTTGGCTTCACCCTCGGCTCGTGCTCTTGTCTTCCTTCGGCTTCCTCTTCCCTGTACTCTGACATATTAGCCCTTTTCTTTTTGTTTCAACAATATTTTTTTCAAAACCTTAATCGTTTCGGAAGACGATCTTGTTTTTAGCACTTCTTCGGGCCACCAAGAGAACGAATCCATTAATATAAATAATATTTCAACAATAATAATCTCACCAACGCGGCCTCCTTGTATAATTACCCAGACTACAGGATCCAAAGGCAGTGAGCGTCGATATAGATAAACTTAACAAATTCAAATTTCAAGTTATTATGTCTTGTCTTCAATATATTTATATTTTTATATATAATAATAATATTGAGATATACATTTATAGACATTTATAATTACACCTCATTATTTTGACTTTTTATTTATATTTATAACACAGATATTTCGAGAGTTAATTAAAATATTTATTTATATTTGATAAAATTTATATGCGACAACATTAATATATATATTTATTTAAAAATTACATTTTTTTTATCGTTATATTTAATTTTTTTTTTTTAGCACAGACGATAGCCAAGAGGACAGTTGAGTCCCATGCAATGAAAATGAATTAACTCTCATATCAATATACATATACATATATGTTTGTCTCCGAAATCGGTTTTTTGACTGCGGAGGGGTTTAAGGTTTGATTTTTTCTCTCTAAATATATATATATTTAAAAGTAAACTCACCGACTACTGCAGATATTAATTTCTTGGTCTCTCAGTATAATAGAATAAATGACCAGTTATTTTCTAATGATTGGTTTCTTTTATCTTTTGCCTTTCTCTTATTAGCCTGAAGGCCAATTTGGACGAAATATCTCAGAAAATAACGAAGAAATATCAAGATGAATTTAAACTTTACAAAATGTATTTTAACTTACTTTTTCCGAGTTTTTTCTAGATCCATTGTATTTATAAGCTAAATAAACATCAATTGAGCTATTTTGGTAGTGATTACTAGAATATTAAATAAAATTTAGTAGAAAAATTCTTAAAAAATTTTTTGTTTATTTACACAAGGATATTGAAGCTCACTTCATGTTAATTAAAGACAAAGAATATAAATTTATAAAAACACAAAGAATGCAAAAACAATGAACGAAATAAATCAAATGATCTAATTTTAATGATCGTGTTTTAAAAGTTCCTTTCCATTACTCGTTGAGCATTTTTACTTTTTTAAATCCAAAACTGAACCGACCATCAAAAATATTCAATAAAGAAAAGATTTGTTTACAATAAGTTGGCTTCAATAGCGTTAATGACAGATAAATAAACAAACATTTTTTTAAGAATTTTTCTACATAATTTATTTAATATTCTAGTAATCACAACCAAAATAACTTAATTACTGTTTATATAGCTGATAGATATAATGAATCAAGAAAAACACACTGAAAAAGTAAGTTAAAATTCATTTTTTTATGTTAAATTCGTCATCATATTTCTTTAAAATTTTCGTTTTTTTTTTCGAGATATTTGGTCCAAATCGGCAGCTCGCGGCTAATAAAGGGAAAGGAAAACCAGAAACATATATGTATGTAGAATTCTTAGAAAAAAAGAGGTACGAACAATATAATATTTCTCCCTTTTGTTTTTTTGATGATATGCCAACTGAACTTTTAAAATAGAATCGATTCAATAATTGAATTGAGTTCTTCGTCCTCTTCCTCGAACATGTGCATCTGATGCTGCGATTGCTGCAAATGGAGTTGCTCTAATTGCTCTTCAAATTCCTCTTTTTCCAATTGCAATTGCTGCTCCTGGATTTCTTTCGTATGCGTTTTCAAATGTGTCTGCAACGAGCTCTTTTGGAAATATTTCTTGGAGCAAAAGGAACAATAAAAGGACGGCCCGCCGGCGTGCATCACTTGGTGTCGCTCTAAAAGGCATTTCTGATTGAATTTCAACGGGCATTGCGTGCATTCGTAGAGGAATTGATTAGTGTGACTCAGAACGTGTCTTTTGAGCGCTCTCATGGCAAAGAAGCCTTTCGAGCAGTAAGTGCATCGGAACGGACAATGCTCCGTGTGCGTCCTCAAATGATTTTTCAAAAGTAAATTGGTTTTAAATATTTTTGGACAAAATGAACATTGAAATGGCGTAACTTGTTTGTTCTTTTCGTGTACGGCCAGATGCCGTTGCAATTTCGATTTGCGAATAAATCCCTTGTTGCATACCTCGCATACATAATGTTTCTCGCCTGTATGCGTCTTTTTATGTATTCGAAATGAAGAGGAATTATAAAATTTCTTGGAGCAGATCTCGCATTCATACGAACGTTCTTTTGTGTGGATATTCATATGCTCTTTAAGCGATGATGGATTTGTAAAGACATTTGAACAAATTTCGCACATGTATTTGTTCATATGGCTGTCCATATGGAATTTAAGATCTTTTTTAACGACGAATCTTTTCGGGCAATAGGAGCAAGCGAACGGACGATCGCCAAAATGACGTCGGATGTGCCCTTGGAGGCGTTCGTTATCGCGGAATCTCTGATTGCAATATTCGCATTCAAAGGGCGATTCGCCTGTATGCGTTAGAAGATGTCTCTTTAGATGTTGCCTCTGGATAAAACGTTTAGAACAGACGGCGCAGCCATAAGGCCGCTCTCCTTTGTGATTCTCTTTATGTTTATTCAAATTTTCCATTTTACTAAAACCTTTCTTGCATATGTCGCATGTATAGCGCTTTTTTATAACAACAGGAATTAGACCCGCCTCTTCAGCTTCGATTTCGGATTCCATTTTTGTTCTGAAAAAAGAAAAAAAATAAATAAAAACCTTCAACTCTATTGAATCGAATTCAGAATCTCTGATCCAAAAAGTGTTGGAAATTTTGATCCTTTATAAGAAAAAGAGAGCGCCCACTAATCGCTTTTATTACGAGGCAATAATAAACATAGTAATACCTGAGTAGCTCTTTACACCTTGTTGGAGTATTATTATTATTCATTATTGCGCGCCAATATTATTAGTTTTAAGTATTGTTGAAACAATAACTTATTGTTGTTGAAAAAAAAATAAATAAACAATTTTTTTTCTCGCTCTTTATTCTAATATTCAAATAAAGATGGGGTCTAAATTCCGAAAAAGGCAAATGTGATATTGCAACGCGCTTCCTAGTCACCAACGCCAAATGTTTGAAGTGAAATACATTTTTTCGTTCGGAATGGGATTTTGCACACCTCTGAGCCGCAGGTCAAGGACTCAAAATAATCTACTCTAGTTAGCATCAAGTGAAGAAATTTTTTTTCTTGGGTCTGAACATCCAGGCACTGAATAGAGCAGAATTAGAAAATAAACATTTCACAAATAATTGAACAAATCTATGAATCTATAATAAAAAAAAATCACAAGAGCAAAACAGGCACAAGAAAAAAAGAACAGAAAATATTTATCCGGACGAAACAGCGAAGAGGATATTACACCTAAGCGATCCTTATGTTCAAAATTTATGCAAAATATGAAAAAAAAAGGATATATTGAGAAATCAGACAATCATTAGTTTCGATTCGAAATTCAGTAAAAACTCAATAACATCGATAATTTTCTTGCAATAAAATAAAATAAACCTCCAAGTAGATTAGTTGCAGTTAGAAAATATTTAGAATGGAATCTGCGAAAATTTCCATCTCTTAAAATATAAATAATTTTATGAAATTATCAATTATAAAATTTGGAAAAATTGAAGGCTTCCATTTTTTAAATAAAATTAACTCAATGATTAAGTCAATTTTTTTTAGAATAAGAAAATTAAAAATTTTCTAAAACATCCCGTCAAGATTAATAAGACCAATTAAGTTTATATGAAATGATCTTATGCTTATAAAATTGCTTTTAAAGAAAAAAGAGGATAATACTCTACAAACCTCTAAGAATTTCCTTTTCAATTTGTATTAAATAGAACAAAGGGGATAATTGTTCCTTTAATCCCCAGATAAAATCCTCCCCCCACTCCACTTTGCTTTATTGATTCCTTCCTTGGACACACATGATGTTAGCAACGCTTTCTTAAAGAACATGTATAATCTTTCATTTCTAATATTATTTAATTTTATAATTAATAAAATATTTTTTAAATCTTATATTTAAAAAAAAAAAAGTTTTTTTATCAATTCATAATAAATATTTATTATTTTTGTTTTTTAGATATTTTTACATTCAACTTTTGGTAGACCTGCTCAATGTTTTTAAAGTGAATTTTGCCGGCAAGCTAAAATCATTTCAGAAATAGACGAATTTTGCTTACGTTTTGATATTTGTTATCTCGTTATTTTTTAATTGTATTAAAGATATTCATATAATTATTTCAAAATGAGAAGAATTTGGACAGATTCAGAAACAAATCTATTAATTAATTTATATGAAGCAGAGCCTTCGCTTTATAAGAAATCGGATCCAAAATATGGAGATGTGAATTACAATATCCTAGTTTGGAAACAAATTTTGCAAAAGGTATGTCTATTTTATTTCACTATTTTTCTATATTAAATACTTGTATAATTAAATTTCATTTTAGATTAAAATTAAAACTAGATGTAGTATTATTTAAAAAAGTGTAACAGTATAGAATCATTAATTTTTCTTTCTTTCTTTTCTATTTATTTCTCACTCTCTGTTTTTAATTTCTTCTAAGAACACGTAAATTTAATTTATTTAATTATCTAATCATTTGGTCACAGCCAAAATTATTTTTTTAAATGTTTTTAATGAACAAACTCAATTTTATGGACACAAATTTTCTGCGAATAAACAAAAATGTGATTTGATTAAATTCGACATGCAAATAAATCTACTGATTCAATCAAAGTTGAAAAATAATAAAATTAGTTTTTTCTTCTACACCAGTTAAATTTAAATGTAAAATAAATCCTTCACAATTTATAAGAATATAAAATGATACGTGAATATTTGGTTACTATTGGTGCAGTAGTGAGCAAAAAAATGGACCAAATTCACTGAAAATTTATTTATTTAATCCTTTCTATCTCGCTCGCAGCCAATTTGGTCTAATTAAATAATAAATGCTAAAAACGAATTTAACAAATTCTGTGAGAACATCTTAACCTATATATATATATTAAGTACTCTTTGCTTTGTGTTTTTATATTCTCTTGTTTATAATAAAAATATATTTTTCTGTTTATTTCCTGCATGGAGCTGTCGAAAATACGTTTAAAAAAAGGGATTGAATAGAAATTGAAGGATCCCGGATGATGAAGATACACCTAGTGTTGAATTTTCTTTGTCATGTGATAATTTCCTTTTTTTTTTTTGGCTATATATTTAAGTACACCCAATTGGAGTGATGCGAGATATTCTATTGATTTTCCTTCTATTTTTCGTGCTTGCTGCTATTGTTTAAATCTTTAGGCCTAGATAGGCTATAATAATTATTTTCTGTGAAGTTGTGCAAAATAAAAATTCGGGTGTGACTGGCCACACAACAACTTCTTTAGAAATCGAAAGTTGTGTGATTGTGCCATCGCATTCCCAAGTCTCTTCTTCTCTATGATGATATCCTTTTAATTTTCGACAAAAATGCCTCGATATCGATAATATAGGGAAGGGAGCTCGCCGTGACGTCACCTACACGGGGGTCGGCGAAATTTTATTAAAACAATTTTTTCCTTTGGTTATAAAATATTTTAAAGGTCGATTCTCTTTGCAAATTTCCAGTTTCGATAGTCAGAACATATATTAGTTGAAATAAAATACATTTTTTATTATTTATTTATCTTAAAACATTATCAGAATCGTATATATATATATATATAAGGGGCGTTCTATGTTTAGAATATTTCCATGTTTATATATTTTCTAATTAGGGGATATTAATGTTTAATGTCTTAAGGTATTTATAATGTTCCCCGAGAAATTATTCATGTTAACAGTTTGTGTCATGTTTTCAATGTATTTCGGAAAAACATTGTATTTTGATAAAATTTGATCGTATATGCTGTTTGCTAATTTTGTATTTATTTGTGTTATTAGGTGTCCTGGTGTTTGGTGAATATCCTGAATTTCGACAACTCATTTATTAATTAAGTGTATGAATAAAGTCAATGGCTCCTCGGGGGGGACAAATACAATTTTATGGGAGAAAAATGTTTTCCCGAAACGTCTCAATGGATTGTGAATTGGAGGCTTTTTAATTTCTTCCTTTAACAGCCATTGGCTTCATTGATATATTCATACATACAGGGTATTCAACAAACAAAGACTCCTAATAAAAAACAAAAACGTAGCAAACAGCAGAGAATAATATCAAATTTTATCGAAAGTTGATTCAATGCATTTTTCCTAAATTTTTAAACAAAAAAGTTGAAAGAACTTGCTTGGAATTTGAGAAAATACATATACGTTTCTGATAAAGTTTTAAAGTAAATAAATAATAATTTTATTTCAACAGATTTATTAAATTAAGTATATGAATGTATAATTGTGACATTTGAAGAATTTAAAGTGGCTGTTGTATTTAAACAGTAGATAGGAAAGGAGAATGCAGCCAGGTATTGAGTCTCCACGAAATTAAACTCTCTGTTCAGGAAACAGTTTCGGCTTTAATGAGATAAAACCATCCTCAGTCCAATAGTTCATACTCTCAACTATTGGACTGAGGATGGTTTTATCTCATTAAAGCCGAAACTGTTTCCTGAACAGAGAGTTTAATTTCGTGGAGACTCAATACCTGGCTGCATTCTCCTTTCCTATCTACTGTTTAATTGTGACATTTTTATATTAGCCTATACTAGTATATATATATATATATAAATAATGATGTTAACTGAAAAAAGAAAATATTGAATATAAATTTTTAAACAATTTCTTATAGGTCCTGACTATCGAAACTGGGAATTCGCAGAAACAGTCGGGAGTCGGCCTTGAAAGCATTTCGCCGACCCGTGTAGATGACGTCACGGCGGCTCCTCGAGCTCGAAAAGCCCTCAAAATCAAATCTTTATTTTCTTGATTTCAGATGCAAAAGGTTAGATCTTCATTCAAATTAGATAGCTTAAAAAAGAAAATCGGTTATATGAAATTAAAATTGGCGAAATCGTTGGAGAATCCCGAAGAGGCGGCGTTCGAATGGGCTCCAAGGCTGCAATTCCTCGCTAATGAAATCGACTTGCAAAATACGACCGGTAAACAAATATTGCCATCTATTCGTTTATATTCTCTTTCATTCATAAATTAATATTTGTTTATTATTATTATTTTTTTTTTTTTTAAGAAAATCGAGAAGTGGATGAAGCGGACGATCATCTCTCTTTCAATTCAGATCTTGTAAGTTGAATCTTTTATTTATTTGTTTGTAATCAGGAGAGAAGTTGCTGTTGATGTCACTAGTTGGGAAAAAGAAAGCCAAATGTCGAAAGGAGACAAAATTTATGTCCTTGGGGCACAAGAAAGGGCGAGTGTTTAAGCCAACTGGGCAACTACCGGCAGTTGACTGGGTGGATGCAAAGGTGTGTAGAAAATGAATGGAAGCCGCCCGACCCCTTTCACACGACCCCAGTCAACTCGTCCGCCACTGAATCAACTAAAAATGCGGATTCCATCGAACATGGAGGAATCGGCCTCGTACCCAACCAATGGGGTCTAGCGATATCATTTATTATAAATTTCATGTTTAAAATTCAAAAAATATCGGGACCAAATCCAAAAGAAACTATCCTTGGCGGGAGCTGGTAAAAATATATTATAATATCTTGATATAATCCTCGGGTTCTAACTGATTACCGATTGACTCCTCGTGGCGGGGAGAGCAGTTGATTCCACAAGTTGCCTCGAATCCGCCAAAGGCCCCACAAATGGCGACTTTGTGCTTGAAATACATTTTGTCCGAAACGTCTTGGCTTTCTTTTTGACTTGACAACGGCTTGAATAACCCCTCTGTCTTAAGGGGTATAATTATGTTGAATATACGGTTAGAAAGCTAAAGATTTCACCATTTATTTTCTTCCTATCATTTTATTTTACCGCGCTGCGGTAAATTCTAATTTGAAAGTTTAAACCCCTGTAGATTCCGAACGGCTAATCAGATCGGACTAAATGTGATGTCAATTTGTGCAGAAAGAAAAACTCTAATTGACGACTATATAAAAAAATCGTGATTAATAAACTCTAAAATCAATTATTTTTTAACACAAAACCTCATTTTTTAAGCAAAAGTCGCCCTTAATGGATAAAAGTTTCGCCACACATGTCATATATTGTTACTATGAAAATGTATATATTTCATATATAGGTAAGAGAAAGTAAAAATTGTTTAAAGTCAAGCAAAAGACGTTGTCACGTTAAATGGCCACGGGCTGTGGACAAGACACAGCCAACACCTAATTTTATATAGTCAATTAGAGTTTTTTTCTATAAATGCAATTTGCCAAAAGGAATTTATAGGCCTATCCCCATTTTCCCCTCACCTTAGAATCCAGTCTCATCTCTGAAAACTTTTCTTTTCATTACTCACTTGATTCGACTCTTTTGAATAGCGTTAATAAGTTGAGTGAAATCTCCAAAATCTGTTGGTAATTTTATTCTGTTTTCACTTTTCAGATTGAATTCCCTACTGATTATGACATTGTCTACCCAGCTGAAAGTAGAAATTCTGCCAGGAAAGAGCCCTATGTCTTCGAAAGAGGTGAGCAGCCAATAGAATTAACGATAGATAAATGGCGACAGCCCCCAATAGTGTCGAAAACGCGGGCTTAACAGCTGGTGCTCTGATAATCGGGTATTTAAGAAATCTTAAGGAGTTGTTCATTTTTCGTTCAGAGAATTAAAAGCAAGTAGAAACAAGCCGCCTCGCTTGCCTTTCTGACTCAAATTTCTTTGAAATAAACAAACCCCAGGCCACCGGCACCCCGTCAAGTTACCTTTCCTTTTCCTATCTCTAACTCCTCTTCCTGTGTTCATTTCTAGCTAGTGAACTAATGCTAATCCACCCTCTTCTATGCTAGGGAGGATGTCCTTGTTTGAGGAGGGACTCCTTTCGAAGAATGCATCACTGAGAGGGACGTCCCTTTCACAGGACGGGATGTCACAGCAACTCCTAGAGTTGCATGGAAACCAGGGGGGGGGGGGAGGACTGCTCTATGGAAAGAATGTTTACAAGTTTTTTTTAGTTCAGATGATAAGCGGCTAGATGGCTCCACTAGGCTGTTTTCCTTCAAAAGATATGTTAAGCTTAAAAATCTGGTTATAAATGAATTTACATTTTTAAATTAATAAATTACTTTTGATTATAAATTGTTTACAATTTATAATTGACCTTTTGTCAAAATAGTATTATGTGCCATTTAAGTAGCTTAAAAAAGCTTCGAGTGTACAAGAGAGTAAAGGAATCAGTATTTAAAATATATGAATTCGAGTTCAATTTTCTTTGGGAGCAATTTTTTTTTCCACCCCGCTTACTGTTAGTTCCAGGACAAGCGTATAGATGGCCCTAAACTTTTAGACAATTTTTAACCTGAAGCTGTCCAATCTCGATTGTGTTTGATCTGGTGGTGAGATCCTATATTGCTTGAGGATTTGTTTACATTAAATAAATACTTTTTTTGTTTAATGAAAAAATCCCTCACGGCCCAGGATTTGAACACGGGTCTCTTTTGTAGAGGCTAAACACTAAACTCTTTGCCTTGGGTTGTTGGTCAAAGTTAAATTAAAAATGAATAAATTGCTGTTTTCTAGATATGCCCTATCCGAACCCGAAACGACGACGGACGATGAACGCATCCGCTGCGGCAGGGGCAGTAGCAATGGCAGCAGTTAAGGAGAATTTTTCTTCTTCAGTTGTAGACCAAAATTACAACTTGGATAATCAAAATTGGCACAGAGACCCAATGACGCATCATTTCGGGCTCTTCGTTCAACATCAGCTTGATTTAGTCAATGATGTTGTCAAGAAAAACGAAATAATTGCCAAAATAAACGCCCTGCTCTTAGATGAGACCACGAAATATCTCATCAAGCATCGGTAAAATCTTCCTTTCTTTTTTTTGTTTGTTCTCAATTTTGATTTTATTTTAGCATTCATGAATGCGATCGTGAAATTAGACAAACGATGAAATGTATATAGGCCTACATGTATAAACATTTTTATAATATATATCATTATATTTCTATATTTATATTAAAGAGATCCTTTTGCTGAATGCCTTCTTTTTATTTTTTATTTATTTATCTATATAATTTATAAAAGTCCAAACCCAGACAGGCGAAGGCATCTTTGGGGCTTTGCTCAAGCTTCTTTGAAATTATTTTATTTTATTTTAGTGTCCGGGAGGATAACTAACTTAAATATAAAATTTCAATTCTGGTAGCTCAATTCCTTCATGCTTAATCGCACACACCCAGAGAGACCAATTTGCTGGATCCAACTTTTTTGGACTCAGGGGACCTCAAAACGTGTATATCCATCAAAATCTCGACATCGAATTTTTGACATGAAACCAATACTTTCTCTCTATATATATTTACATATATATAGAGGTAAGAGAAATTTAACATGTAGCTTATAGGGGATGTAGACGAGCGTTTCGCACACATATCGAATTATGTAGCCACTCCTGATAAAGATAAAAAACAAAAAACTTCTATTTTAATCATTAAAATTCCGCACAATACTTTAAAAATAAAATCAAAATTTTCTAACGGAGGCTTTGAAAAATATTTTAACAAGGCGAAAAATTCACAAAAATGTCAGTCCGCCATATTTATAAATAAGTAAGTCACGTGACTCTGACAAGTGCGGCAATGTCACGCGTTTCACGCTTTCACTTATATTTTTTCTCGCAAATTGCCCGCTCATTGTGTCTAAACTGATTTGCATTACTCATTGTAATATTATAAATAAAAGATCAACATAAACAGCTGTTAAATGCGATGTTGCCAGATCTATATAAGGGGTCGTCCGCCTTTTTTGACGATCATTTGCCGAGTCTCATTCCATCTTTTCATTCAATTCAACTTTGCATTGTGATGTCACCCTTGGAAGAACCCCGGGTCCCCCATGTCACAATTAGTATAGTTTTGTCCAGCCCCCCCCCCCCCCGCCCCCCTAACGCCTTACGTAATGGCCCCTATGTGAAAAAATACTGGAGTCAAAAGTCATATATATATAAACGACTAAACTCTAATTAGGAATTTACGCATTCAAATTTTCATTTTTATTAAAAAAATAACTCTGTTATGACTTGCGGGGTTCTGTCCGAGCAACCTCAAAATTCGAATTCAAATTCCCTGGAGGGTATTCGGGTAAGAGAGAGAAAAAAAAGTGAATTTTATCCCCGTTTAAAATTTATTTAACAAAAAACCACTAAAAAAGATGAGGCTTTAAAAAATTTTTGTAAAATAAATAAAATTTTTTTTTGTCATTATTTAATATAATATATTTATTTATTTGTTTATCATTAATTAAATTTTTCTTTTCTTTTCTTTTCCTCTCGTAAAAACAGCGAGCGTTCATTTTTCTTTTTTTTTTTAATTACAAATCACTTAAATCGACGGAATCGACGTCGTCGGTAATTTGGGAAATGTCGGTGGTCGGGGTCGGCGGTTCCTTCTTCGGGGTCGTCGGGGCCGGGATATTTAAACTCGACCAGGATCCGATTTCTGCTTTGTGCATTTTAACTTCCACTTTGGTTTGCAGCATCGAAGCTTTGCTTTTCTCGACATCTACAATCTAAGAAGAAAGAAAAAAATGAAATTTCCCACTCGATCCGAGACGCGTCACATATTTACCCCTCTTAATTCGAGATCCAAGTCGAAAGCCGATTCATCTTCGGGGAAAAATAAATGAATTTTCAATCGAATTGGATTCATCTCGATCGTCGATTGCTGGGGGTCGTATTTCTTGGCGTAAACCGAGAGGACAACCGACGCCCCCGTTTGGTGCCAATCGTAACGACACGATGCTTGCTTCGAATTCGAATCCTAAGAAAAAAGGATTTATTTGGCAACAAGGTAAAAAGATGAAATTAAAATCGAATTACTTTTTCCTTAATCCAGACATGATCGCCCTTTGAGCAGCCAACTTGATCGAGAAATGCATTGAAATCCGTCGTCCGCTTCTGGCAGCAGGACCAGAATTTGAGTCCTTCGTGGAAGACAGGGTAGCCTGGGTGATAAGTGCAAGTTTCGAATTTCGATTCCGCTCCTTGATACGACTAAAAAAGAACAAGCAAACAATATTTATATTTATGCCCCAGAGCAGAGTCTCGCTGGCTGTCCCAATCCAGAGATCCCCCAACACAACTATTTCGAAATAAATATGGTCTCTCTGGAGCCTTGAGCAATCTCGAATAAAAGAGTCAACCATTGATTTGATCCCTATTTTCCGCCATTTTTCAACTAAAATCAACATCTCTGTTTATATAAAATTTAAAAAAAAATCGTTAAAACCAGGGGGGGACAGCTAGGGATGAAACGATACGAGTAAATACAAGTACTTACTCGATACTTTTCTTTCGATACCAAGTAATTTTGGAATCGATACTTTGGATTCGAGTACCAAGTAAGTATCGGTCAAAAATACTCGTATCGATACTCGGTCTGCGTACGCGATGATTAGTTAGGCCGGAAGAACATTTACGTACATTTGTTCTTATTTACAATAGAAATAAGTGGAATGGTTTGTACTGCTGTATTTTAATTTTAATTAAAGGAGTGTTTAATAGGGAAACATCTTGAAAAATTATTATTTTTGGGTAGTAGGTACCTCTAAAACTGAATTTTTTCTTAGTCGTAATTTTTTCTCTTTTTTTCAAGAACGTGATGTTTAATGCCTGTGGAGATTTAATCAAGATCCGCAGGGACTTTGCAGCCAGGAGATTAAATAAAAAATTTTTATTTAATTTCTATTCGCCGACTTTTCGGTCGCCAATCACGACCTTCATCAGGGCAAATATTGTCAATTATACACGATCTTCGATATTTTAATATTCATTGCAATTAAATATACAATTTCTTTTACTTTGATATGTACAAAAATATTATCATTGCTACTCGGAGGTCTCCGATGATGAAGGTCGGATTGGCGACCGAAACGTCAGCAAATAGAAATTAAATAAAAGATTTTTATTTAATCTCCTGGCTGCAAAGATCCTGCGAATCTTGATAATATCCGTACTTACTGCTGTTTTTGCTTATCTTTAATTGTATGAAAAAATTGACCGATACGAGTAAGTATCGATACTTTTCAATCGATACAGAGTAGGTACTCGATACTTTGCGACCGATACCTGTATCGAGTAAAAGTATCGATACCTCAGAGGTATCGTTTCATCCCTAGGGACAGCACTATGGGGAGAATGTTTATAAGATTTTAGTTTGGGGATCACTGACTAGATGGCTCTACTAGGCTGTTTTCCTGCAAAAGATGTTACGCTATCAGTGCCTTGAAAATCTGCTGATATAAATTAATTAACTTTTTATAAACTAATTATTTATTTTATTTATTTAAGTTAAAATGTACATAGAGCCTGATGGCCCCTCATAGTGTACAAGTATTTGGAAAAGTATATCTATGCCAAGCGACGGCAAGACATCAACCATCGACACAAAATGGTGGTGATGGTCAGGACCCGAAGCGTGAGGGAGATGCAACCAAATGGCGGACGAGAACGAGAGAGCCATCCAGATTATACAGCCAAATGGGCTGCCACGAGACTACTGAACACCGGATAATAGGTTACCCTGCGAATGCCAGCAGGCAGCGAATTCCACAGCCTGCTGGCAGTGGCCGGGAATGATTTTGACACCAAAGCAGTCCGCTGCTCCGGACAGACCAGCGCACATGACCGCGATGAAGCCCCCAAAGAAAGCGATTTCAAAAGATAAGAAGGAGATCCCGTATATAAAACTCTATGAATAAACCATAAGTATCTGTGTTTGAGATAGGTATGCAAGTCGGTTCCCAGAATTTCTCGAGCCCGGGCAGAGACGTGGTCTCGTGGCCCTAGATCGAAAATATATCTTGCACAAGAATTGAACGCAACAGAAAGCCTGCGCGCAGACGTTGCGTCCAAATTAAAGAAGACCACGTCTCCGTATAGGAAATGGGGAAGCACAAGAGCCATAACCAGTTTATGACGCACCAATATTGGTGTGAAAGAGGCCAATCTGCGGAGAGGGTAAAGGGAGGCATATACCCTACGGCATATCTGACTCACATGGTCAGTCCACGTGAGTGTCCTATTGACCACGATGCCCAGATCTGTTACCCTGTCAGAGTAAGGAATATCTCTCTCATAAACTCTAATCAAGGGCGGGCTCAGTCCGGGTAGTCGGGACGATAACCAAATGGCTTGTGTTTTGCCGGGTTAATTAATTACTTTTAATTATAAATTTTATACAAAAAAAGGTCCTTTCGTTTAAAAAAAATTGAATAGCGTGCTAATTAAGTAGCTTAAAAACGTTTTGAAATATAAAGCAGAATGAACGAGTCAGTAAAGACTTGGTATCAAGAAAAAGCTAGAGTTCATATCTCTCTGGGATTAAGACCCCCCCCCCCGCGTTCTGTTAGTTGGGGGATCTGCCGCTAGGTGGCCTTACATTTTTAAACAATGTTTAACCTGGAGCTGTACCAAAATGAAAAATCTGTAAATTTATTAAAATTCTGAAAAAAAAAAAACAATCACACCCCAAGGAGACAACAAAAAATTGAATTTGTTGGGAAATACCGAAAAAAATGTATGCATAAAATAAAATAAATCATTTAAAAAAGACTAAATATAATTGAAATAAAATCTAATTTTAAGTGGAATTAATTGATTATAAGTATAAAAATAAAAAAGAGCCTCACGCCGGCCCCTTTTTAAGGCCTGTGCACGGATAACAATGCATCAAGGACATCAAGGATTGATTTGCGCCGCCTGAAAGGCTAAGAAAAGAATTCTTTGCTGCTCTTTCTCAACAGCAACTCCTCTCCTGATTATAAATTTATTTTATTTATTGAGGCTCAAAATCCAAAACAATCTCGCTGTCATCAATATTATTGAAAGGAGATTTAATTACTTGTTTGCATCCTCCGTTTTTACATGAAGTTCCTACTTGAATTTCATTCGAATTGGATTCTTCTATCGGTTGACTACATACGAGAGATTCTACTTGTTTTATTAAAGCCGGCGCAATTGAACTCTTCATTAAAATCTAAAAACAAAGAGAGAAAATAAAAACAAAGTCATTTCATTTAGAAAGAAAAATTGAACCAAGACTTGCCATAGGCGTGTCAAGAGTTGGCCTCGGCATCCTCTCAAGGACAGTTGCTTTCGGCCGCTGCTGCTCCTCTTTTGAGCCTTCCTCTTCGAGGGTTTTGTCAATTTCTTGTTTAATTGGCTCTGGAGGTTTCTCATTTGAATGGCACGATTTGGTACAACCCTAGAAATGGAAGACATTCATTTAATAAGATCTCGCTTGCTTTTTATATTTATTCACCAACACTTGCACCGCATTCACATAATAATTGAATTACCTTAATATTTAAAAATTCGGTAAAGTCGGTACATTTTTTCTTGCAACAAGACCATCCTTTGTATGCGTCATGGAAAAAAGGAGCTCCAGGATGAAATGTACACGAATCTGACACAAAACAATTTTTTGTTAAGACATCAATTGTGAGTTGACATTAAATAAGACGTTAAATCCCCGGTTTTAAAACTTATAAAATTCTCCTTCGTTAAAATATTCTCACCAGGTTATAACAGTTATATTTAATTAAAGGTTTCATTATTTTGGGGGTTAACTTTTCATTTAGAGGTTAAGTGACCTCTTTTTTTTAAGGATCCATAAATCTTTAACTAAATACATGATAAATGCAGTAAAATAATAAATAAATCCGAGATAATTTATCTTATTCATACCAGATTCATTTTTTGAAGGGTCAAATTTTTTTCCACATCCTCGATTATAACAAAGAAGTAAATTAACTTGAGATGAACTTTCTTCTCCAGGCATATTTAAATTTTCTATTTTAATTTTATATAATTTTTTTTCTCGTGTTATCAATTAAAAATGAATTTAATTTAAAGATAAAATTAATTATAGAAACGAGATTTTTTTATTGTCACTGGACCTGACAAATGAATTTCCGAAAATGTTGATAATTTATGATCAATCTTGATTTGTTGCAGACTTCGTTTTTGTTAGTTTCGCAAAATTTAATTTCGCATCCTGGAAAAAAATAGTTATATATATAGTTATATTGGAAAATTTATCGCGTAGGTCGATAAAAATTAATAATAGTATTAATTTAATTTTTTGAATAGAGTAAATTATATTTAATATTTTTTATATAAATTATAATAATTTTTTTCAAAAAAAAGTAATAAAATCAAGAAGCTCGATTGCTTTGACTTTGACTTGATTGAAAACGCAAGCGAATGCCGCGTCTCTTCATCTCATCCATGACTTTGCAAATGAAACCGACTACTCACATGTCATCAGATCAAATTATTTATATTTCATCTTAATTATTTCTATTTTTTAAGGTCAGTAATCCATTTAAATATTTATTTAATTGGTCCAGGATTATTATTTTCAATAAATTAAATAATTAAAAATATTCTAAACTCGTGATTAAATATGATAGATAACCTTTCTATGTCTGTCTGTCAAATTTTATTTTTTCATTTTTATTTAATATTTCATTTCTTTTAATCTTTTAATTATTTCATATTTATTTTTATTTGAATATCGCATTATATAAACTAAATAGATTATTTGTTTTATTAACTCTTTCACTATTTCCTTCAATTTGACAAATAAATTTTTCTTTTTCCTTTATTTTTAATTAGTTTAAATAATTATGTGTTTTGTTTTAAAATATTTTTCAATTATTCGTTGCTTTTAAAATTCCTATTCCTATGTAGATTGAACTTTTAAGGAAAGGTCAAATAATTGGGAGTGAATAGGGAGGAAATTTAATTCTATCAAGATTTATTTAAATAAGTTAGATGCAAGCAGAATATTTGCCTACCTTCTAAATTATTTAAGTAAAACTTTATTAAATGAATGAATTAAGCTTAATTATTTTTCATTTTAGATGTGATTTGGACAAAAGACTTCTCTTCAAAGCAGGATTTTGGAACTCAGAAGGAATACAATATCATCCAGCATCATATATATAT
Organism: Euborellia annulipes; assembly: GCA_023213315.1. Taxonomy (NCBI): domain Eukaryota; kingdom Metazoa; phylum Arthropoda; class Insecta; order Dermaptera; family Anisolabididae; genus Euborellia; species Euborellia annulipes. The sequence goes on from JAKCPI010030566.1 coordinate 41,023, forward strand.
ATATATATCTCATAGAATTTTATTTGTTTTATTCATCTTATTAGAAAGATAGTATATAACAAAAAGAGAGAAAGTAATTCAGCAATTTTAAACCAGAATGTTTCAAAGAAAATGCAAACGATTAAATATCACTAAACAAGGTAACAATTAACAAATATATACAAAAATTTTTATTTATTTAATTTTAAATTAACTCTGGGCGTCAGGGACTAATCTTTTAAGGAAAACATTTCTAAATCAATTCAAATAAAGAATTTAAGGGCTTTTTCTTGATCGACAGTTCTTAAACTATCAAAAATCAAACTGAATTTATTTATTTTTTTTAGGGTTTTATGGAAATCTTTAATTTTGAATTGTCATTTGAGAGCAACAAAAAATATGATTCATATCAGAATTCCTTGCAAGATTCTTCTTGTCGTTAACTCAACGTCATCCCACTTTGCCATTTGGTGAGTTTATTTATTTTCATCACTCAATTTTCCAATCATATTATTAATTAGTAACTATTATGTCTTTATAGCAAGGGGGTCCATGAGTCAAGGAATGATAAAATTTGGGTTCTATTTTTATTTATTTCTGGACTTTTGAAATGTAAAATAACTTTATCTAACAAGTAATTTTAGGAAAAATAAAATTTTTAATTTCTTTAATCTATTAATTTGCAAATTTCCTATAAGCCTACTACAGTATACTAATTATTAATATTTTATCTTTATATATATAATTCTAATATAATTTATTGAGAGAAAGGTGGAAATTAAATTAAAATGTTCCAGATATTTTAAATCTTTTTATAATTGTTTAAATGAAAATTTTTTATTAAATTATTTTAGATGTGATTCGGATCAAAATCAACTGATATGTTTGGCGCTCGGAGAGAACACTCTCTCATCATCATATATATATCTATCAAGAAGTCTTCAGAGAGGGAAAAATCTTGAGCTGTTTTAAGCCAGAATGTTTCAAAGAAAAAGCAGCGAGATGAAATATAATGAAACAAGGTACATCTTAATAATCTAATATAATAATATAAAAAAATAAAAAACAACGAATTTTTTATTTTAAATCAAGTAGGCAAAGCAAGTAAGATTAGACTGGTGCAAACACTGATCTCTTCCATCTTTTTGTATAGGTCCGAGACGTGTTCTAAGAAAAAAGCTGCGCTCAGGATTCGTTGGGCGGCCGAGGAGCTGGGGGTGGAAATGAGCCTGGAGGTGTTTCCGAGCGAATCCTGCAAATTGCCCTCGATAAGATCAAAGTTGAGGGAACCATGGATCGACCAGTTGGCGTTGAATAGAAAGGAATGGCGTCTGGCCGATGCAAGAACGATCTTTCCTATGAGAAGCGAAGGGGAAGTCAATTCTCAGCTGGTGAGTTTATCCTTTCCAATATCATATGTGACCGTCCTCATGAAAAGGCACCAAATCTTCATCAGGGTCAAAATTGAGTTCTTATGCTTTCTGTACGGAACACATCCCGCTGAGCAAGCCGGCATTTTTAGGATTTTATGAATTTATAAAATTTTGGTTATAAAAAACCGAGTTTAGAGTTTGTTTGGTCCCTTTTCTCTTATCTCACCTTTGTCTTGTTTTTTCATTTTTAACTTTGCCCATCAACCGTAGGTTGGACAGGTAAAGTTAATGTAATCGTAAAAAAATCGAAATTTTTCTGAAGCTGCCAAAATGCGTTTTGAGGTCCCCTGAATCCATTTAAAAAGTTTTTGGAATGTTGTCTGTGTGTGTGTGTGTCTGTGGTAATATTTATCATCAACGAAATCTCAAAAACTATTCATTCAATTGTTTTGAAATTTTGCACCCATAAACTAGGGGTAGGGGTCAAGAAGTGAAAAGCTTTTTGGTAAACATCGGACCATTAGGGGGGGCTCTAGAGGGGGGACAAATATTTTTTTTCTTACATAACCTATGATTTTT
>JAKCPI010030567.1:0-17606 GCA_023213315.1 Euborellia annulipes
AAAAGTCAGGTTAGTTGACATGGTAATGTAGAAACATCTTTATCATCAATCTATATTCGACTATATAGACTGTATACTCGTATATTGACCTCCAAACAAGAAAGATACACTACCATGTCAACTAACCTGACACTTTAACTCCTAATTTGTCCTGACGCATGAGTGCGATCGGCACTCGAAACGTCGGCAAATAGACTTTTATTTTTCCCTTCTCATATTATAATAATCCAGCCATCAAGAAAAAACTTATTGAAAAATAAAGGGGGCTCACTGGTGTAGCGTGCTAGGATGTCGGCTTCTACAAAGAAGATCCCGGTTCAAATCCTGGGCGTGCGGGATTTTTCATTAAATAAAACTATTTATTTAATGTAAACAAATCCTCAAGCAGGCACTGGATTGGAATATTGGATCTCCCCCTATTAGCCCCCAGGCAACACTACGAGGGAGAGGGAGTTGCTGTGACATCCGTCCTGTGGAAGGAAAGTAAAGAAGGTTTCCTCTCAGTGAAGCATTCTTTGAAATGAGTCGGTGAGGAAGGAGTCCCGCAAACTAGGACATCCTCCCAAGCATAGAAGAGGTTGATGTAAGGAACTTGGGTGGTACCAGAAATAAGGATTAGTTCACTAGCTAGAGACGAAAGCAGGAGGAGGAGTTAGAGATAGGAAATAATGTAACTTCCAGGGATGCCTGTAGATGATACGGCCAGAGGCCGGTTGGGTCTGAGGTGTGTGTCTTCGTGCACGAAAGCACCTCGGGTAAATAAACGGGCATCCCGATAGGATTTCAAATAATAATAAAATATAAAATTTTGAACGGCAATAGATTAAAATACTCTTTAAGAATTTTTATTTGTTTATATGAAATTAAAAAAAAATAAACTTTGAAGCTAGCGAACTTAATAAAAATTCAAAAAAAGATGGTGAGGCAAGTGATTCTAAGTGCAGACTATTTTTAAAAGAGAGCATCAGAGGCTAAAGCTATTAATGTGAAGACCAACAGAAAGACTTCCTTAAAGAAATTATTCAAGAGGGTTCTCTCTGCTCACGCTAACGTTAACGTTATTATTTCAATTAATTCTTTTTATTTGTTTCCCTCTCCAGCTGACAAGTTGAGAGTTAAATAGACACGGTAATTTTTTTTTTTTAATTAATCATGGCATATGAATGATACACTAATACTTAAAAGATAAAATAAATAAATAGGAATTAGTGAAAAAAAAATCTACGAGTAAATTGCAAAAGAAAATTCTTATATAACCTCTTTGTTTAGTGATGGTATTTATTTTTTTTTTTTGTTATTTACAATTCCATCCAGTGCCGGATTTACACAACTAGAGGCCCTAGGCCAAATTACCTGTAGGGCCCCTTCCTAACGGAGGGGGCGTCAGAGGCCAATTTTCAAAACCAGGTACGAGGAGATTGATTTTAACGCTATTTCAGCCCATAAAATGTGATGATATTTGCTATGCTATAATTTACTGAAGTAGAGCCATGTCCATGAAGTCTAGTAGAGAAGTCAAACCGTGATAATATATTTTCTTTGACATATATATTTTTTTTTAAATACTGACGTTGCATTAGGCCCCTAGCTTGCGGCCTAGTCGGCCTAGTGGCAAATCCGGCACTGATTCCATCCCAGGGGTTAAATAAAAATATAAACAAAAAATCTGGTGAGACTGGAGATCAGCACACAAACTTCATCTCTTCTTTACCTTCGGTAATCGAAAGTTATGTTCTGTGCTTGTCACATCTGGAATTTTTTGTGTCGACATGTATTTAAATTCCACCGATATATTAAAATTCAAGATTTTTTTTTAACACTCACAACTTTTTCCCCATTCAAAGGTGGCTTAAATAAAATCATCGGACTGCCTGGGATCCGAACCCTTGACCCTTGGTATACAAGGCAGGCACGCTACCAACTACGCCAAGCCCGAGGGCAAAATTCAAGATGTAAAATTTATAAACATGGGAAAATATTTATATTTTGTTACCATGGCAACCATTTCTATCTTTCCTATGAAGTACAAGAGTAAAGTGGTCTTCAGAAGATTTCAATGGCAAAATGAGAATATACATTTTGAAGAGCATCTAAAAAAAATAATTGATTTTTAAACACAACGAAAAACTATTTAAGGTCACTAAATCGATTATTTTGTAAGATTTATGGGATTCTCAGCACTAAAATTACCGAATAAAGGAAATATTGAAGAATCATATTCAATCGAAACGCAAAAATCGATATTTTTGAACAAATTCGACTATAATGCCCCTACCGACAATTTTAATTCCTCGACAAGAGGTCCCTTTCCACTTTCCGCATCAAAATTGTCTTTTAAATAATTAAATTCAAATTGCCTTTAAGGAGAGGTAAAAAAAAGTTATTTGAAAACAATCAGACGTAAAGGAGCTTGGAGCCAAGGGCGGATACAAGGGAGGGTAAAAGGGGGCAATTACCCCCCCCCCCCGAGACTTGAAAAAAATACTTTTTTTTTCGAAAAAAATTTACTTTTAATGTAGAATTTTAAAATTAATACTAAAAATATGATTTATATTTATATTCTGACAAACAAGTACAAAACGCGCCTTTAAATTACTGAAATTATGAAAAAATTGTGTGTTGTAGCGACCAGTCACACCAAATTACCCCCCCCCCAGAAACACCTCTGGATCCGCCACTGGCTTGAGCAGCAAAACATTTTTATTCTCCCTTAATAATAGCGTAAACAGGAATTGCACCTGATAGAGGGTTATTATTTTTATTTATGAAATTCTCCTGACAGAACTCCCAACTACCCTCTTCCTCTTGTAATGCATAGGATTCTCAATTCTCATTATCAGCATATACTTATGAAGAGCATGTTTTGTGGCAAACGGAGTCAACCCTTGGAGTAGAGATAAAGAAGCTTTAGTTTGATAAATATGATAGAAAGAAAAAAAGAGAATGGTTTACGACACCAAGAGGATGACTTACTTTTCGGAGATTCTCTCGTTAGGTAATGGCATATGAAGAGTGCCGAGTGAAGACAGAACAAGAAGATTGAACTTTGTATTATTTCAATTAAATATTAACGGATATAATCAATTGTTTTCTTTTTTTATTTGTTACGCTGAATTGCGCAATATATGTATGTACAACAAATTATTAAACATAAACCTGCTGTTTATTCAGTATAAACGGATTGGTTACCAACATTTTATTAGATTAGGCCGGACGTCGTGGAGGACGTCTTTATTAGTCAAGCAATTACATCATGACGGGCAGAATATCACAGGAAGAACGAAAATGCAACCCTTCTAGCACTACCTTCGAAATATTTACATCGAGTTCTCATTTAACCATATTTTGAGACAAATAATATAACTAGCTTATTAATAATGCCCATTTGCACCAACGCATCTTAGATCTTAAGCTCGCCTTTCCCATATCCTAAAAAGCGAAATGTAGCATTTTACCTAATCAACTATTTATATATATATAGAACTAGCCGCGCCGCCCGCCTTCGGCGAGCTTCGCTTCTAGCCACGGGGCTACCTATTCCAATCCAGTGCCTGCTTGAGGATTTCTTTACATTCATGGAATACACAAATGAAAAGAATACAAAAATATTTCTCTATATATTTCCTATGGGGGAAATCGTAACTTTAGGAATTAATAACTCAAAAAGTTATAGGAATTTCGCGACCCGAGTATTTTTCTGGGACTCTCCATAACGTCCTCTATAAGACAGCAAAATTTCGTTTCAAAATTCCAGCGGGAAGTGGGTCAAACAGAGCGTGACAGACGGACAGACGGACAGAGAGACAGACAGACGGACATACCGCTATTATATATATAGATTATTGCAAAAGAAAGAAATCTCAAATAATCCAGTTTTGTGTCCAAATAATAAATATCAGACTGCTTGGGATCCGAACCTACTCCCCTTGGCTTGTGGCTTATCAATATTGAAAGTTTTTTTTTCTTTAATTAAGGTCTTTTTCGGCTTCGAAGGTTGTTTAGTCTGCGTCTCTATTTATTTCAATTGGATTGGTAGCCAATCCAATTGAAAAAATTGTCGCATGAGACGGGATGCGAACCCGCGATCCTTAGTACAAGTGGCCAACATGCTAACACCACTACACCAAGATCCGAGGGCATATTGAAAGTTTAAAATTAATAAAATTATTATCGTGCCAGTTGGGTTGCCTAACTTCTGGGCGTTAACTTTTATAACCCTTTCATTCCTCTCGAGTGTAATGCTATTTGATTATTTCTCGAAAGAGTTAAATGCGGACATCGAGCATATTCCAATAGATTTACATTTTAATGATAGATAGCAGGGGTGTTGCGGATATTTATATTTTGTTACCATGGCAACCATTTCTTTTATCTTTCCTATGAAGTAAAAGAGTAAAGTGGTCTTCAAACAATTTTGAGGGCAAGATGAGAATATATATTTTAAAGAACATCTAAAAAATAATTGATTTTTGTATTTTAATCAAAATCGTTAGTGCAAATTTTGAGGAAATCGAAAAAAACTGAAAAACTACATCAGTAAAGTATTAGTACTCTTGGCCGATTTTGTTCAAAAGTTTCGTGTCATGTTCCATGGGGGTGCTTAACTTAAATATACAATTTCAACCTCCTAGCTCTTTTCGTTCTTGAAATATTTTGTTCACAGACAGACAGACAGACCATGTCGCGAAAACCACTTTTGGATTCAGGGGACCTCAAAACGTGAAGATCCATCAAAATCTCGACATCGAATTTTTGACATGAATCCAATACTTTCTCTCTATATATATTAACATATAGATAAATAGACCGAAATACAAAATCGATATAAATGTTCTAAACATCCAAAATTCCTCTGAATTAATCTCTAAACGTTTGGAAGATTAAAATACTTCCATTTTGTACTAGTAAATGTGCGTTTAATGAATTAATCATTTTTATAATTAATAAATTCTTTGAGATTTGTCAAAATGATTTCTTGAACAGCAAATAATGAATTTAAAAATGAATTTAAGAATTGTGAAAATTTCAAGAGCTACTCACCAAATGATAGATTCCAATTAAACTCGATCAGCGAGCGCCCGGACCACGTCCAACAGGAACAGCTCTCTCTGCCTTACTGAATCAAGCGCCCGACGTCAACCTGTTGAAACAAGAATAAAATCATTTAGAAAAATAGTATGGGTGTGGGAGAACAAAAGCATTATTATATCATTTTTCATTAAAAATATTTTTTTTTTTTTATTTCGCTCTAGCTATACACTTGGTTTTTTCTCCCTTCACTTTAGTTACCTATTCTATTTATTATTATTAATATTAAAAAAAAATGACATAATGATCTCCAAGATAAAGATCTATTATCCGCTCTCTGCTGATAACGCAGGTTACGAGAGAACGAGAGCCGAGAGTCCATATAAGCAAGCGAGCGAAAAGAAGCACCATTTGAGGCAGTAAAATGAAGAAGCATTCAGAAGAAAATGGATGTAAGTATTGCGAGTGTTTATTTTGTCTCTCTTCTTATTTCCTCCCTTGGAAAAACAATTGCAAAGTGATTCTCTCAATCAGTGTTCGTGCAAGTGTTTTTATTTTAATAAGCATTGCTGTATCTGGACTCGAGGCTTTTTTAACAAGTGCTCTAATTCCCTTTTTTGTCTTTTTTTTTTTTTAACACACACTTTTTCCCATTCACACAGTCTTCTTGGCAACTTGGGCCTTATAAGACTTTTAGGATTACCTTTATTATGAAAATATATCCTGGCATTGTTATTTAAGCCATTTGGTATCCAAATCAGACTGCCTGGGATCCGAGCCCTCGACACTTGGTATACAGGGTAGGTGCGCTACCAACTACGCCAAGCCCGAGGGCTTGTTTAATCGTTCTTTCTTCTCCAAGCCAACTTTGAAATGTTTCTTTTAATACAGAGAGGGTATTGTGATCATGATTAAAATTTTATGTTGAAATTTTGAAGAAAATATGAATACTTTTTTGAGGGTCACTGAATACAAAAAAAAGTGGGCGAACAAAATATCTCAAGAATGATGATATTTAATCTCCTGGCGGGAAACCCGAAGCTTTTGAAAAAATTGGTCAAAGAGTACTAATACTTTGCTAATGTTTTTCAGTATATATTTTTTTTTTTTTTTATAAGAAATGTTGATTGGGAAAGCCTGGTGTAGATATTTGAAAGATAAATGATAGAGCTGGAGGTATTTTCAGGCCAAATTTATTCCTTTATGTAGTCGACGTTTCGGGAGTGTAAACACCACCCTTCGTCAGGACTAAGGTGATTATTAACAATCTCACTGGTTTCGTCATACGAGAATGAAATCGACAGTCCGCTGGTTGGTAGAATGAGTATATAGGCAACTCGCTTTGTACTGGTAAATGCTTTTCTACCAACCAGAAGACGAATTTGGACTGTCGATTTCATTCTCGTATGACGAAACCAGAGAGAGTGTCAATTTATTAATAACCACATTAGTCCTGATGAAGGGAGCCGTTTAGATTCCCGAAACGTCGAATATATAGTGGAATTATTTTGGCCTGAAAATACCTCCAGCGTTATCATTTATCGTTCAAGTTTTTTTTTTTTTTTTTTTTAATGAGTTCCAATGATTTTGATTTTTTCTTCTTTCATCGCCTGATTATTCCGGGGTGCGGGGTCGGCGGAAATGAAGGGGTCGGCTGTTCACGGATTTTTTACGACTGGAAAGGAATGAACAGGCCGGCCCGTCGCTCAGTCTGTTCTCTTCCTTCCCGACGTAAAAAAACCCATGAACATGCCGACTTCTTTATTTCCGCCGACCCCGCATCCTGGGATACTCTGGTGAGAAGAAGAAAGATCAAGAATCATTGAGAAATGGTTGCTTTCCGTTGATTATAAAATTTACTTCTTGGTTTTTAATAAGTATATTTCGACAGAAAAAAATCCTTCGGTATTCGAAAGTTGGATGCTGTGCGGTCGGTCACACCAGATCTTTTTAAGACCTATTCTAATTTTTTTCTGTTGTTAATTAATAATAATCTTAATCAAATAATAAAGTAACCTTTGAATATTTGAGTAATTTTATGCAGGAAAAATAAAGTTTTTAAATATAAAACTCGTTTCTAGTTAATTTATTAAATATTTCAAACAATATTTGTCAATGGAAAGGGGTCCACTAAATTTATTTCCTTATAATAAATAAGAAACATCTGGATGGGTGGCCCAGATGGATAAGGTTGTTGAAAGGCCGTCGGAAGCCAAAAACTTTTCTCTAGATTGTAAAAGATGTGTTTCTAGATCGCCTATCAAGTTTCAAAATAATAGCCTATTTAAAGCAGGCTCTGACTGAATTTTTTTTTCTCACTCTATTTTCCAGATAAAGAGCAAAAAACATGAACCTTTTTCTTAAAATCATCCAGGCCCTAAAATAAATGACCTCTCATTATTAAACCCCCTGTAAAAAGTGCAACCCAAAGATCCAATATATTTGTTTTTACTCAAAATATTGCTTGAAGAATATATTTATTAATAGGTAAATGACCTTGGCTTCAAAAATACCTCTCGTGGTTACTCATATGTTTATTTACATGCTCAATCATGCTGGAGATGGATTGATTGATTTATAAGAAAACACTTTACTTTCTTAACGTTATAAAATAATTTAGTATCTTCATCAAGTGACAGGGGACCATTTTTTCGAAACTAGGACAATCAGATTGAGTAGGCTATAGTTTTTTAAAGGAGGAGGGGAGATATTCTTATTAAGCCCGGCAGAGCACTCGGCGGCCCTGGAGATATTACAAAAAATTAGGAACCGACCGAATATTCGGTTTCGGTTTCGGCCAAAAATCATGGTTTCGGCCGATAGTTTCGGTTTCGGCCAAAAAGTAGCCGAAACCAGAGTCTGAAAAAATGGGATGAGACTCGCATGCAAAAAAAAAAAGTCAAATAATTTGCACTTGAGGGAGAAAAAAAATTTAGTCTCCCTAAAAAAAAGGTAAAATGATTTTCACGGGAGGGAAAAAAAAAATTCAAAAAAAAAAGGTAAAATGAAAAAAATTTTTTATAGGAAATACAAGTTTCGGTTTCGGTTACGGTTTCGGCCGAAACTAAGGTTGAGGCCGAATATTCGGTTTCGGCTGAAAATCTTGTTTCGGTCGGACCCTACAAAAAATAAACTGATAAAAGAATTTAACCGTCCATAGAAATTCAGCTTTTTAGCTCCCACTGTACGTAGTACTAAGGGGGAGAGAGCTTATGCAGAGACTACGGTGTCTGTTTGTCTGTCTGTACCCATAAAAAGTAAGACCTAAACTAAAGGTCGTAGCAAAATAATAATTACATATACCTACATATTCAGCATAAAAAACTGGTTCAGGGAAAAATACGTTTTGGCACCTAGCACTTATGGCGAAATGGACCTTGAAACAAATGGAAATGCATAATGCGAGCCAAATATCCAGCGTTATTTTTACAAAAGTTGGGCTTTATACTCTCTGAAGAGATTGATGATGACGTTATTCCATTAAAGTCGAAACGTCTCTGTTTTATTGAGAGTTGTTTTAAACAGAGCCTCCTCCTTTTGTATTTATCAAAATAAGCAGGGTTTTGTAATTGGTCATTTTGGTTATCTAACTTGCAGGCTCTGCTAAATGAGTGAAATAAAAATAATTATTATTTCTTTCCCGTCTTCGAAACGATCTCCAAACAATATGCTAATTCTTTTTTCTTTTTAGATAAAATACAATTTGAAGAGAATGCAGATTTCGAATCGGCTATTTGCTCAACAGGTGGGTAGGCAGGCCATTAAATTTTATCTAAATTTTATCTAAACTTGTTTTTCTTTTTTTTGTTTTAAGGCTATGGAAAATATAATTATTTGCTTCTGCTGGTCCTGATACCCGCTTGTCTTTGCAGCAATTTCGATACTCTAAGCGTAGGCTATTTATTACCAGCAGCTGAATGTGATCTCAATTTAAGGCCAATTGATAAAGGCATTCTCAACGCTATTTGTTATATCGGTCGGTTTAAGTTTTTTTTTTCTTTCTATTTATCAATGGTAGAAATTGATCTATTTTGTTTTATTTCTAGGTATGATAACAAGTGCGTATTTTTGGGGATTTCTTGCGGACACGATGGGCCGAAAGAAACTTTTAATTTGGGGCTACGCGCTTGATTGCGTCTCTAATATCCTCTTTTCGTTCTCGCCTTGGTTTTGGCTCATGCTCATTTTCAAATTCATGAGTGGATTTGCGTAAGTTAATCAAATTGCTTCACAAGTTCTCGTTTTGCATTTGTTTTTGGGCTGGACGAATTGAACATCGTCATGTCTCATCGTTTGAAGAGCGTATTCCAATGGGGCGGAGAAAGGGGGGGAGGGGGGTGAACGAGAAAATTATATTACGAAAAATAAAAATAAATCAAAAAATAAATCTCAAAAAATAAAAATAAATTTTAAAAATATAAAAGATTTTGGAGGCTCTGAATAAAGGGGATCGCGAAATAGGAAATATCGAGTATCGCCGTGATGATATTTGCATGGAGTGAAGAAGGTAGTCAGCCAGGAAAAATTAAATATTTTTTTTAAAATTAATTTAAACTTTCACGATTGTTATTATTAGTAAGGGTTGAGCATTAAATCGTAGTTTGCTTTAATATTTTTATTAGGGTCCGACCGAAACAAGATTTTCAGCCCGTAACCGAACCCGTAACCGAAACTTGTATTTCCTATACAAAATTCATATAATTTTATCTTTTTTTTAGACGAAATTTTTTCCTTTCTGTAGAAATCAAATTTTGTCCGCCCCTTTCCTTTCCACGCTTGCGGCAAATTTTTTGTTTAGTGTAGGAATCTCATCCCGTCTTTTCAAACTCAGGTTTCGGCTGATTTTTGGCCGAAACCGAGACTACGGCCGAAACCGTATATTCGGTCGGTTCCTAATTTTTATCAACTAACAAGATAAACTACGATTAATACACAAAATGCCATTTATTGCTAATCAATATTTTCATCAACGTTTCGAGTACAATTCAGGACGAAAAAATGTCAGATTATCGGTTGTATTTGCAATAAAAAAACTTAAAAAAAAAAAAATATATTCTTAAAATGAAGAAATTCGATAGCATCAATTTCAATTTAAAAAGTTAAAAAATGGAGCAAAAAAAATAATACAACATACAGTGATAATTCAGAGGTGCAAGAAAGTGAAGTCAGACAGCTATTACAGAGTAAAAAACTAATCAGATTTCGTCGACGTTTCGGTAGCGCCCTCAGGACCTAAGACTTCGAAATAAAATTACTTGTAAAGGTTAATTCTACTTGGCTTGTAAAATATCAAATAAATTTTCGTTGACCGTAGATTCTGATGATGGAATGCGTTTCCAAAACGCCGACGAAATCTGATTAAAGTTTTTTACTGGCTGCCTTCACTTTCCTCCTCCTCTGGAAAATCTATTTTTGAATTTTAGATCGATGGATGTGGGGGAATTTCTCTAGAAAATATTTAATTTATTATTTACGAGCTGCCGAGCATCACTTTAATATTATGAAATAAAAAGTTGAAAAAACTCGATTTTAAGAGGAATAGGTAGATGTAGGCCAGCCAGAAAATAATAAAAACTTAATTTAAATATCGTCGACGTTTCGGGAACGCATCGCTCCCATCTTCAGGACCTAAGCTCATCGAAAATTTATTTCCGCCATAAATTTTCTTCTTTTCGAAAAATATCGATTTTAAGATTTTAAAGGCGGTTCTCAGAGTCCGAATATTGTCTTCCTTTCTGTGTATTATTAAAATAAAAAAAAAAATGTTCGAGGATTTGGTGAGAGAAAGTTGTGTGCTGTCACGCCAGATTTTTTTAAAAATAGTTTTGATATATTCCAAATTCGATATTATCAATTCTCCAAAATTGTTTGGACTCTTTAAAAGTGTATTAATTAAAGTAGTTAAGAGATTAATCATTCCGGATTTTTCATTTTAACGAAAAAGGAACGAATTTGGTGTGTTTCAGAATTTGCGGCCCAATTGTAATCCTCATGTCATATATCGCTGAATTTAATACAAGTGAGAATCGACCAAAAATGTTGCTCTATTGCTCGACCATGATGGCAGCAGCAAGCGTTATTCTTCCACGTACGTAAACACTCTTTGATTTTCAGTTGTTGTTTTTTTTTATATAAAATTTCTCTGTTTTTCCACAGCAATCGCCTGGTGGATGATTCCTCAGCAATGGGTTTTCAATTTAGGATTTATCACATTTAATTCATGGAGAATTTTCGTTCTTTTTCTATTTCTTCCCGCTTTTGTTTCATGTATAGGATTTTGCTTCTTTGATGAGAGTCCGAAATTTTTAATGTCGTGCGGAAAACAAGAAGAAGCGATGAGAATATTCCAGAAAATGTATGCAATGAATACTGGAAATCCAAAAGAGATGTACCCGGTAAGTACCACAGAAGGGATTCTCGTATTAATTACACAGGGGAACAAAAAAATTGTTTTTTTCTCAAGCAAAAACTTGAGAAGTCAATAGTGAGGTAGCTATGATGACGAACTACTCAGCCTATAAATTATTTTGTTTGAATTGACTCTGGTGGTCAAGATAAACCTGACCGAAGACACCAATGGAAATCTCGTACAGAACGTTCTTTTTTTTTTAATTCACACATGCACACAGTCTTTTCGGCAACTTAGGCCATTTAAGACTTTGACGATTACCGTATTTATAAAATCTATTGGGGGTCCAGGCATTTCTATTTAGTATCCAAATGGCTTAAATAAAATCATCGGACTGCCTGGGGTCCGAACCCGCGACATTCGGTATAGAAGGTAGGCACGCTACCAACTAGACCAAGCCCGTAGGCACAGAACGTTTTTCTTAACTCTTATTGATATGTTTTTATTTTTTTTTAATTAATTTTATTATTCTTTGTATCATTTATAGAACTTTATTTGTTCGAAATCATTTGATAATTTTAAAATAAAGCTGAACGCACAGCGAACGAGCAAAAACGTTTTCGATCAAAATGTTTTGTCCACGAGCAAAAAGTTTTGGACAACGCACACCGAACCACCGAACGAGCATAATGTTTTGCCATCGAGCATATGCTTCCAGAGACATTTAGATACCAAATAATAAATAAGTAATAAGAGGATAAAAGCCCTCGGGGTTTGGTGTAGAGGTTAGCGTGCTAACCTCGTATACCAAACGTCGCGGGTTCGGACCCCAGGCAGTCCGATGATTTTATTTAAGCCATTTGGATACCAAATGGCTTATATAAGAATGCCTGGACCCCAAATAAATATAGGTATTATTAAATAACGGTTATCGTAAAAGTCTTAAATGGCATAAGTTGCCGAAAAGGCTGTGTGAATGTGAGAGTGAATGAGAAAAAAGTGTTTAAAAAAAAAAAAAGAGGATAAAAATGAGAGATGCAGCTAAGGCTATTTCTTTATTCGATTAATTCACACAGCTGCCGTTTCGGTTTCGTGTTTAAACCATCCTCAGAGCTGGCGAAAAGTCTGCCCTGAAGAAAGTTTCAACAACGAACAGAAACATCAATATAATAAATAAAGAATAAAAAATAAATATCTCTCATTTTCACCCTTTTATTAATATAACATCTCAGCTATAAATTGTTTATGTAAATAAGAATGCCTGGACCCCCCCAATATGTAAATTAACAAATAATGAGTATCGTCTAAGTCTTATATGGCCTGAGTTGCCGAGAAGACTGTGTGTACGTGTGTGTGAATGGGAAAAAAGTGTGAGTGTTGTTAAAAATTAAAAAAAAAAATATTTTGCTTAGGAGGGAGTTAGCTTCCAGTAATGTTTTGCTCGATGCCAACACACACCAAACGAGCAAAAACGTTTTCTGACAAAACATTTTCTTCGATGATGTCGAATCATGTCCCCCTCCTTCTATAATTGAATTTCCAGTAAAAATCGAATTGCCTTTATCCCAAAAAAGTAGAGTCAATTCAACAAAAATATTATTATTTTCGTTCCGTTCGATTCTTCGCCCCCTCCCCTTCTAAAAAAATATACGTACAATATATTTTCACTCTATTTCATTAAAATTTGAAATTACACATTTTTTATATAATTAAAAGGCTTTCAAAGGTGGCATGATACGTTAGGTTGTGGTTACTCTGAGAAGTAACTTTTATTTCATGGGAATGATACTGAGGTGGGTTCTCGTTTCCTCCCTCAGGAGCAGGATTTCAAATCGAGTTAGATAATTTTTTGCCATGAGGTGGATTTGAACTCGAGTTGTCTTCAACTCAGACTGCTTTATTCCCTCTGACTTATTTATTAGAAAGGTTGTAGTGAAATTTTGTACTGTATTTCAATCCAAATTCACACTTGAAATTTATTCGTTTTATCATTCAGCAGACCAATATTACCTAAAATTGTTTAATAAATTCCATGCCGCAGAATCAGTGTTGCCCTGTGTTATTAATATTTCATTTTTATCAACAGACAATCCCTAATAATGTCTTTTTTTTTTAGATAAAAAGTCTAATGGACGAAACTCAAACAGCGTCAGCGATATTAGCACAAACGGGAAATAATACTTCAATATGGGAACAATTAAAAGCAGGCATAGCCCAAGCGAAAGCTCTCTTCAAACCTCCTAATTTATTCTACGCCTGGCTATGCATTAGTTTACAATTTGGCGCTTTTATGGGGTAGATATTTATTTACTAAAAAGATTTGAGAGGAGGAACAAACATGCTTATCAATCACAAAAAAAAGTTTTGACAATGGAAAAATGCAGACAGTCGAGAAGAGGAAATATTTTGTAACGTTTCGGTCGCACGTCGGCAACCTTCTTTATGGCGTTGAAAATTATCGATTGTTTCTTATATTTTTAACAAACTTGATAACTATTTTGCTTATAATTTCGTTAATAATTAACAGATTTGCACGAATTGAAAGTTTAAGAACTATAGAATATCGTAAATATATGGTTTTTGCATTCAGAGATGGTAAAAATTCAATTTTCCTCAACTTTCAGGAGTGTTTTGCACCACTCTACCACATCTGATTGGGGTGAAACTTTATTTTCCTAAGTATTTCAACTATCTGCATATTTTTAAGGGGCAACGTCTTGAATAAATCTTGAAAAGTCAAAATAAGAGCTCCTTTAGGATATTATTTATTAAATTCTTCCTTTGTCCCCATGACCTCCCGTGATTGGAACAAGCTCCCCTGCGTCTATCTTCCCCCAAAACCTACAATCTTCAGACTTTCAAGTCTAACCTCAACAGGCATCTTCTCAGTTCCCGCAGTTGAGTTTCCCCTTTATGCTTCTCCTTTTGTTTTTATTTTCTTCCTGGCTGCATGTGACTATTGGTCATTATAGGTCTTCGGACCTTATGCACCCATTCCCAAAAAAAAAAAAAAAAAAAAAAAAATTGATACTGGCGACCGTTGGCACTAGTTGAAACATATTTAAATAGGTAATATAAATTGTACTCAAGGTTATTTGTTTCAATTCATTTTATTGACTTAATACGCATTTCATTTCATTTTGTAAACTTCTGAAGATGACACACATAGTGTCGAAATGCGTATTAAGTCAATAAAATGAATTGAAACAAATAACCTTGTGTATAATATTATATTACCTATCCTTTAGGATATTTTCTATTTAATATAATTCACTATACATCTTAAACTAGAGCTGAAGTGGAAAAACTGATGGCATTTTTGGAATCAGCGCTACCAGAAATAGCCCTAAATTTCAATGCATTATTGAAATTGTCGATCTTTGTTAGTACAGAGTGGGCTAAAAGTCACTAGACTTTTAAAATGAAATAACTTTTTTATTTCTTCTCAATTCGCATTTATTCTTTTATAAACAGAAAACAGACTTCTTGGGAATAAATATTATTTAAATTTGAAAAACCATCATTTGC
This sequence comes from Euborellia annulipes, assembly GCA_023213315.1. Classification (NCBI taxonomy): domain Eukaryota; kingdom Metazoa; phylum Arthropoda; class Insecta; order Dermaptera; family Anisolabididae; genus Euborellia; species Euborellia annulipes. The sequence continues at coordinate 14,906 of JAKCPI010030567.1, forward strand.
TCTTCATACAGAAGTATCGGAAATGCTAGAGAATTTCGTGCGTCCTGACGTCGAGGTCATACCAGAGGTATGATGGCAGCAAGAAGTTAGAGTGAGCGCCACAATTAAGTCCCCACCTGATAGCTTGAGCTTTAAATATCTGGTATAGTATATGGTAAATGGTGAAATAATTGTAAGTTTGAAAAGATGAAATAAAATCATCTGTACCAGATTTTACGTTTTATCTTTTCGGTCATTAAAATTATTTCCACTATACCCCCAGGGGGGGGTGGTTCCCCCCCCCCCCTAAAAAAAAAAAAACCCCTCAAGAAACACACCCCCCCCCCACCCTACACCATATACTTAAGGCTCTAGCTATCAGGTGGGGACTTAATTGTGGCGCTCACTGTACTTCTGCCCATATAGCTCGTCCGACAATCGAACTTTTAAGACAAATTTTTGGAAGAAGGATAATTTCGCGAAATTGTGACTGTCAGGCTCTGCTAACTTAACTGCTCCAGCCTTCTTTTTATGGGGAGTATTTAAAAGATAGAGTATACCAGAACTATTCAGCAATTGAAGGCCAACATTTGTGAAGAAATTGAAAACATAAATCAAGAAACGTTACGACAGGTGATGTTTCACGCCATAAAAAGAGCGTGTCAATGTGAAAAGCAAAATGGAGGTTATTTAAATGATGTTATTTTCAAAATTCAATAAAATTTATTTCCAATTATTTTATTTTCTGTTTATAAAAGAATTCATGCATGGGCGTAACTAGAGAATTTGGCTCGGGTGGCTAACTTCCGGTGGGCCTGGAAAGCCCCATATTTTCTCAATTTTTCTTGGGACAGGGAGCTTTCTGGGGGGGGGGGCACGAGCCTTCTGGTGGGGCCCCCCCCCCCGGCACCCCTAGTTTCGCCCATGAATACATGAGAAAGTTATTTCATTTTAAAATACTCAGGGGCCCACATTTTGTGGGTACGTGGATGGCGACCACGAGCTACCCGACCTAGGACTGGCAGTCCTATTCTTTAGGTGTCTGTTCCTTCCTTCTATTTTTTCAACAGGCGTCAGACCGTGCGACAGGCCGGCCTGTTCCATTTCTAGTTCTATTTCCGGTCGCAAAAAAACCATTCCGCCGACCCCGCACCTCAAGAATAATGCTAAGAAAAAAGAAGATTTCAATTTAAAATGGTCTAGTGATTTTTTGGCAACCCTGTATTTGAGAAGAAAATTATCCTTCTCTAAAACAAAAGAAAAGTGTACAATACATTCATTCACACTGAATAAGTCAAATGGATAACTCGTCCATACATAATGCATGTATTTTGCCCATATGGCATCTCCGGGACATATACAATTTGAAAGACTCTTGATGAAAGAAAAAAATTTTTCCGAAACGTCTCGGTAATTGTTGAAATAGGGACGCCTCAGTTTTTTGGCTGCTCCTACTTCTCTTCCTTCTGCAATACATTAATATAATTTTGAGATCATTGAAAAGGTTGCGAAACGTCTACAAGTTTATGTTATTATTCTCTTTTTTTCTATTTCAGCTTCAACACTTTGCGTTTATGGCTTCCTCAGATATTCGCATCCCTCGAGGAATATTCCCAGGATATTCTGAAGCAGAACACTTCCGATTCGGTTGCTACTTTATGCGAAATTCTCAATTTTCATCCGAATAAAACAGAACAATTTACAATTACAGGACATTGTAGCAATGTAGGTACAAAAAAAAGGCATTAAGAGTAAAATAAATATTTATTTATTTATTGCTTATAGGCGATGCTAAAGAATGCAGTCTACCTTAACGCCATGATTGCTGGCATCGCTGCTGCATCTTCGTGCTTCTTAGGAAGATTTCTTATTAATTTATTAGGCAAGAAATGGCTAATCAGTAAGTAATCCAACACGAGTTTGTTAATTGACCCATATTCTAATTGGCTAGCTAACAATTCCTCTCCTCTTCTAACATTATTTGAGCTTTCGTTTACTTTAAATTCATAATTTCAGGTAAAATAGTTTGAAAGATAACGTTTCGGCCACTCATTCTAATTAAGATACAATCACGGAATGTAAATTACTTTTTAAGTTTTTCGGCATCTGAGGCCATTTAGATCTCATCCCTATTAATTATCCATTGAAATAAAGTTTTTCGACTGGGACGAGATGCGAACCCTTTAGAATCAGAAGCTAATGCTCTAACTCTGAGCCATAGGAAATTACTAAATTTAAAACTCTGGGATTGTATCTAAATTTATACTGAAAGGAGTGACCGAAACGTTGTTTTTTATTTTAATTATTATTAGAAATTATGAATTTTTAATTAGTACAACAACAACTGTGAACTAGCTTCAACTTGAAAACTCAAGACGCTTTAAGCTCCTCCGAAGTCCTCGGGGCTTGGGTGTAGGGGTTAGCGTGCTAACCTCGGATACTAAAAGTCGCGGGTTGGGACTCCCAGGCTGTCATTTGGATACCAAATGAGCTAAATAAGAATGCCTGGACCCCCAATATGTATATTAATAAAATAACGAATATCGTCAATGTCTTATATGGCCTGAGTTGCCGAAAAGACTGTGTGTGTATGTGAGTGTGAATGAGAAAAAAGTGTGAGTGTGTTTAAAAAAAAAAAAAAAAAAGCTCCTAGAAATTCTCCAGTATAATTTTGTAAAATGCATCTTGTAAATCTTAGAATATGAACACGTTTCGAATTTCA
>JAKCPI010030568.1:0-11185 GCA_023213315.1 Euborellia annulipes
TAGTTTCCGCTGATATATTAAATTCAAGATGTGAATTTATAAACTTGGGAAAAGATTTAAATTCTCTTACCTTGGCAACCATTTCTCCTATGAAGTACAAGAGTAAAGTGGACTTCAGAAGATTTCAATGGCAAAATGAGAATATACATTTTAAAGAGTATCTAAAAAAATAATTGATTTTTGAATTTTAATCCAAATCATTAGAGCTAATTTTGAGAAATCGAAAAAAAAACTGAAAAAATACATTAGTAAAGTACTAGTACCCTCTGGCTGATGTGATTGAAATTTCTTGAAATACTTGCGACATAGGTACTTGGCTTAAGTATAAAATTTGAGTATCGAGGGTTTTTTCGTTTTTGAGTAATTCCCATAAACCCACACTTTTTGATATTCACTTGAAATCAATTTAATTTATTGTGAAAAAAATCTTAAATTTCAAGAAGATCGATTCCAGTTAAAATATCAAAACATAATGTTTATGTAAATTTCTCTGAAAGAGATTTTATTGCTTTTAAATGTCCGTTTTATTGTTTTTCTTGAAATTGCCATTAAAAGGAGGCGATTCCCTTTAGCTTGAATTTGACGTCATTTTCACAATCATTTGAATGAATTTCAACTGAAATATCAAAAAATGTGGATTAAATTAAATAACTCTATAAGGAAAGAACTCTCGATACACAAATTTTATACTTTAGCTAAGTATTCATGTCCCAAGCATTTCATTCAAATCGACCAAATAGTACTAGTACTTTCTGATGTATTTTTTCAATTTTTCAATTACATTTTAGATGTTTTTTAAAATGTATATTCTTATTTGTAGACAAAATTGTTTGAAGGCCACTTTACTCTTGTACTTCATAGGAAAAGTAGAAGCTATGGTAACAATTTTAACGATAGGGGAAAAAATTTTCCGCAGAATGATATTTTCAATGTCAAATCAAAGCCTCAACAATCACTTTTCAACAAATGATTGATTGCATTAATTAAAATTTTGATTAAATAAATATATAATACTTTCAAGAATTTTTTTTAATTTTAGCTCATTTAACTCACCAGGACTGTCCCAATAGTAGTTGGAAAGGTGATAGGTCTTTTCAGCCCAAATAAAATATATTAAAATATTTACCTATCACCCTTTAAACAAATAGGTTATTAAATAGGTCCTATATATATATTTATATACACTCTACATCTCTTGTTTTTTTTTTATTTTATTAAATTTTTTTAGGAGATTTTCCTTCATAAAATGCCATTTTTGTGTGTGTATCACACACTCTATTAAACACCTAGAGAATAACATATTGCTTAATTTTATTACTTCTAAACCAATATTTAATCCTTATTTCATCATTTAAAGAACGTCATTAATATTTTTGCAAATACAATTAGATATTTTTTAACATCATCATCACATATCCGATTTGGTTTTAATTAGAACGATTTCTAAATATAGGAAATAACGCCGAGTAGAACTTTATAGATGTGTGTGTTTGAAAAAGAGATAGAGAAAAAGGGAAATCAATTGAGATAATTGCTTACCGGAAATAACGTAATTTATTAGCTATATTAAATTACTGGTGTATATTGGTCCAACGCAAAGCAAACAAGTGGTAAAACTTTCCTAGGATTATAAATTTGCTAAGTTTTATCCTTTTTGGATAAGTGTTTCCAAAAATAATAAATAAAAAAAGTTATTTGAATTATTTGCATCCTTTTCCTTAATATTACACCAATATGTGATAACAGTACGGGAAAGTAAAAAAAAAATTAAATTTCTTTGGAAATAAATTTTGATTAATGATTGTAAAAAAAAAATGGCTATCTTTTATCTTTTTTTTTTCTAATTGTAAGATATAGATAACAAAACGTTTCTATTGTTTTTGGGTTAATGAGATTAGAATACAAGGTAGGAAATAAAGGTTATTTGTATTTATTTATTTATTTATTAGAGATTTTTTTCTTTTTTTTTATTTAATTCAGGTTTGATTAAAAAAATTTGGTTATGTAGGCCTATTATTTAAATTATAAATAAACAAAGATAGCAGAGCCTCGAGTTTGTTTTAATTAGAACTATTTAATTTATTAAAATAAATTTATTTAAATTAAACAACAATAGTATTGTTTAATTAATTAAAATATTCTTATATTAATTGTGCATTTGATCTAACCTAAAAATATTCTTTCTTTATTTAAAAGGAAATTTCGGAGTAGATTTAAAATTTTTGTTTGAGTTTTTTGTTTGATCTTCAATTGAAACTAGTAATAGCTATTCGATAATTTTTGAATTTTTTTTTTATAAAGAGAAAGAAGTTACTATATATAGGTATAGACGATATACATGTTTTTTTTTTATATTTATATACATTCTATCTACATCTCTTCTATTTTTTTACAACGCTTTTATTAACTTGCTTTCCTGTTTTTCCGACAAATTTGCAAATCGAAATTTCGACCACTTCTACTTAACCTAGAGCTTTGAAATTTTATACACGTATGTAACTCCCGTGACAATGCAATATTTGATATGTCTCATCTTTGTAGGTGAATTAATTACAAAATGGCGGCCGATCAAAAAAAGTGGGGGTAAAATTTTATAATCAAAATTTCTCCTATTTATAATTAATTTAGAGTTTTGAGCACTAGCAGAGGTGTTCAATAGACTTTACTCTACAAAATGTGCTATTCAAAATAATTAAAAATTAATTAAATTGAGATTAGCGGCCAATTAATCAATTTCCATTGTTTGGGCCGACAAAGTTGCGGATTGAAATTACGACCAGTTCTACTTAACCTAGAGCTTTGAAATTTTATACACATATGTAACTCCCGTGACAATGCAATATTTGATATGTCTCATCTTTGTAGGTGAATTAATTTTCAAATGGCGGCCGATCAAAAAAAGTGGGGGGAAGTTTTATAATCAAAATTTCTCCTATTTATAATTAATTTAGAATTTTGAGCATTGGCAGAGGTGTTAAATAGACTTTACTCTACAAAATGTGCTATTCAAAATTATTAAAAATTAATTAAATTGAGATTAGCGGCCAATTAATCACATTTCCATTGTTCGGTCCGACAAAGTTAGCGATTGAAATTACGACCAGTTCTACTTAACTTAGAGCTTTGAAATTTTATACACGTATGTAACTCCCGTGACAATGCAATATTTGATGTGTCTCATCTTTGTAGGTCAATTAATTTTCAAATGGTGGCCGATCAAAAAAAGTGAGGGGGAAGTATTATAATCAAAATTTCTCCTATTTATAATTAAGTTAGAGTTTTGAGCATTAGCAGAGGTGTTCAATAGACTTTACTCTACAAAATGTGCTATTCAAAATTATTAAAAATTAATTAAATTCAGATTAGCGGCCAATTAATCAATTTCCATTGTTTGGGCCGACAAAGTTGCGGATTGAAATTACGACCAGTTCTACTTAACCTAGAGCTTTGAAATTTTATACACCTATGTAAGTCCCGTGACAATGCAATATTTGATGTGTCTCATCTTTGTAGGTCAATTAATTTCGGTCTATCAAAAAAAAGAGGGGGTGAAATTTATAATCAAAAATTTCTCTTCTTTTAAAATACAAATTGTCTTATTGTATCGTGTATATGTATATAACTCATACGTATTAATATTTTATTACAAAAACTAAAAAGAGTTAAATAAAATAATATAAAAAAAAATTTAAAAACAACGCTTTTATAAATGTACTAAAAAGAGAAAAATAATTATGTATAATTTCTTTAAAATTATATTAAAAATTAATATATGTTACTAAAACTAAAAGCGTTGGGCGCGCAAATTAACAATCTCTTGCAATTTGCATTGCAGAGGATCAACTAACCTTAATTCACCGATACTTGAATCAAAAAATAAAAATAAAATAAAATAATCTAACTAAAACACTTGAGTCACTTCAAACTGTTTTGCCTAACTACCCGCCAAGTCTATGGTATGAAAATGTATTCATTTAACATATAATAGGCCTATTTATACAATTAAAATTTGCAAATCCCGCGCCCAACGCTTTTAGTTTTAGTAACATATATTAATTTTTAATATAATTTTAAAGAAATTATACATAATTATTTTTCTCTTTTTAGTACATTTATAAAAGCGTTGTTTTTAAATTTTTTTTTTATATTATTTTTTAATGCCTTTTTTTCTAATGCATTTAATAACTAAGCTAGCGTTTGGCGGGCTTTGGGGACCCCCGTTCAACTGGCTCTTTAAAATGTATATTCTCATTTTGCTCTTGAAATATTCTAAAGCACACTTTACTCTTGTAGTTCATTGAAAAAATAGGAGAGATAGTTGCTTCAATTCACATTCGCCATTTTAATTTTTCCTTTCCGTGCATTCTGTGTTGTTTCACCATCTTCCCCTGTTAGAATTCCTCACCGGTTCAGAATAAATAAAGGCCATTTCACACGGAGGGTTTTCTGGTTATTTCGCATGTGATATGACGTCATGACCCTAGCCTCTAATTGCATGGGTTTTTGACTGATTTTCTATGTTCTATTTTTTTTTTGCTTGTCTTTTTTCCAAATCCAGGCATCGACCAATCAGAGTCGAATTTTTCACGTCATCCAACATGGCTGACTTTAACCAAAAAGTGAGGTTATTTCATTTTGACAGCTTACGTTTTTGTCATGTTCTACCTCATAAGTTGGCAATACACACTGTCAAATATTGTAACCAACTTAACACAACACATATATACTAATACATACACACCTTTTCAATACGTTCTACACACATCATTATAAGTTCTTTATATTATTATACTTACCTCCATCTTAAATAATAAATATTACTATTATAAAAAACCTACGTGTTTCATTGTCTTACACCAAATACACAACAAATTGGCGCAGTCGGCAGTCTTTTTTTCAAGAAAAATTACATCATACATACGATCAAGATGGAGGAGGTCTGCCAGTTAATATTACAGCAAAATGCATCCATTCAGGCTTTGGTACAAGAATTATCTACAAGATCGTCGAATAATCAAAATATAAGTGGTTTGCGGCCGGAAAGGTTTGATGATACAGCCGAATCATTTGAGGACTACATCGACCGATTAGAATTATATTTCAAAGTACAAAATGTTCCAGAACAAAAGAAAGTGACCACTTTTGTTTCTTTGTTGTCGGCGAAACATCATGCTTTGTTAAAAAACTTGATTTATCCTGCTTCGTATCAAGAGAAGACATACGAGGAATTGTTAACAGTGCTAAAGGAGCATTTAAACCCGAGACCACTGGTCATCCCGAGCAGACACGCCTTCTTAAATAGGAAACAAAGAGAGGGTGAGTCAATTTCACAATACATAGCCGAATTAAGAAAATTGGCGAGTGTTTGCAAATATCCTAAAGAAATGTTAGAGACAATGTTAAGAGATGTTTTTGTTAGTGGTTTGAGGTCAAAAGTGATGTTAGATAGACTTTTTGAAGAAGATGATATAAAATTAAATAAAACTATTGAATTAGCATTGGCTATTGAACGTGCTTCAGAAGGTACATCTGAAATTTTACAACAAAGTTCATCAATAAATAAATTTACTGATTCTAAAGATTCTACGAACAGATACAAGAAACATTTTAACAAGTCTAATACAAAAAGACAAGAAAATATTATTTGTTTTAAATGTGGAATTAAAAATTCACATAAGGCTCCTATGTGTAAAGCAACTAATTTAATGTGCAAATTTTACAACAAGAAGGGCCATGTACAAGAAGTTTGTATTAAGAAGAAAAATACAGATGATAATAAAATAAAACTTTTACATAATAATAATAACTATAATGATAATGATTTATCAAATACATCGAATGAAGAGGAAAGTGAATTAATTCCATTTCATTATATTAAAAGAATTAATACAAAGTGCGAAGAAAATCCACCTGTCATGATTCCTGTTGAAATAAAAGGACATAAAATACAATTAAAGCTAGATACTGGTAGCAAGTATTCAATTATTAATTATAATACACTACAAAGAATTATCCCTGAAATTAACAATACAAATACATACAAAATTACAAACACAAATATTGTTTTACAAACATACGACGGAAATAAAATGCAACCGTTAGGTGTCATAAAATTACCTGTGACTTACCGAAATGTTACAAAACACCTTAATGTTTTAATCGTTCAAGAAAAACTTCCAGTGATTTTTGGTCGGGATTGGATGAATGAATTCGGAGTTAAAATAAGTAATATTAATTTGCTTCAAGAAGATGTAGGAAAAGAATTAAAGAAGTTGAAAGAAAAATTTTCTCAAGTATTTGATGATAAAGTTGGCTCGATAAAAAACTTTAAGTGTGATCTTAAACTTAAAGAAGGATCCCAACCTGTTTTCAAAAAGGCTCGTACAGTTCCTCTGGCCTTACGTGCTCGAGTTGATGAAGAGCTGGATCGACTTACAAAAGAAGGAGTACTTTTACCTGTTAAAACGTCAGAATGGGCAACACCCGTAGTGCCTGTGGTAAAGCCGTCCGGATCCATAAGACTATGTGGAGACTACAGTTGCACACTCAATAGAAACTTGAAAGTAACTCAACACCCCTTCCCAGGATATGAAGAAGCTTTTTCTACCCTAAATGGTGGAAAGAAATTTTCTACACTAGACGTACGTGCGGCTTTCCTTCATATCGAGGTTACGGAAGAGACGTCAAAACTACTTACTATTAATACCCATCGGGGTCTTTTTCAGCCCCGAAGGCTGATGTATGGTGTCAGCTCAGCACCAGCAGAATGGCAAAAATACGTCGACCATATATTTAAAGATGCTAAATGCTGTGTCGTACACGACGATATCATAATTACGGGAAAGAACGATCAAGAACATTTACAAAATTTGGAAAAACTCTTACAAATTTGCCAAGAAAATGGTATTATTCTGAACTACAAGAAGTGTAAATTTTTTCAAGACGACGTAAAGTTTCTAGGCTACAAAATAGATGAAAAAGGTGTACATAAAACCGACGAAAAAATTCGAGCTGTAGTCAACACACCACGCCCTAAAGACGCCAAAGAAGTAAAAGCATTTTTGGGACTGGTGACATTCTATGGCAGATTTGTGCCAAACCTGGCTACAATGGCACAACCATTATACGAATTAACAAAGAAGGACGTTGAATTCAATTGGGATAATAAATGTGAAAAAAGCTTCACCAAAATAAAATCTGAAATTTCTTCAGATAGAGTACTTACACACTACAGTCCAGAACACCCAATTTGTATCGCAACGGATGCCAGCCCGTGGGGCATAGCAGCAGTTATTAGTCATCAGATTGATGGCAAGGAACTACCAATTGCATTTGCTTCGCGAGTCCTTTCCAAGGCAGAACAGAACTATGCAATGATCGATAAAGAAGCCCTCGCAATAAAATGGGGTATATTTAAATTTTTTAATTATCTTTATGGTCGAAGATTTACTCTGATAACCGACCATAAACCTCTAATACACATCTTTGGCAATAAAAATAAATTGCCACTTCTGAGTGCAACAAGAATGCTACATTATGCACTTCAATTACAAATCTTCGATTTCGACATAAAATATAGAAGATCTGAAGATAACGGTAACGTTGATGCTTTATCCCGCTTACCAATGAAATCTGAAGAGATTCTTCCTGAAAAGATTGATGAAGCGGAAATCTTCCATATAGGACAATGGGAAACATTAACTATAACAGCAAAAGAAGTCGCTAATGCTACACAGTTTGACCCACAACTAAAAATGATTTATGATAATCTGTCTTCAGGTGCTTCTCTTGGAGATGGAGATTACAAATATACAATACATCAAAAATGCATATTCTACGGAATGAGAGTATATATACCTGCGAAATTACGATCCCGAGTCCTAGAAGAATTACATGCTGGACATGTGGGAATAGTCAAGATGAAAGCTCTTGCAAGGTCATTTGTCTATTGGCCAAAAATTGATTTGGACATAGAAAGAATGGATAATATTTACAATAAGACTTTTGGGAGTTTAGTACTTTTTACAACTTTTTCAGGGAAAATACTCCCTCATTTCCCTTTATTAGCCTAAAAGAGGTGTCGGTAAGCCAATTTGATCGAGATATATGCCAAAATAACGAAAATTTTGAAGAAATACGAACGCCACATTAAGCATTAAAAAATGTATTATTACTTACTTTTTTGGGTTTTTTCTTTCTCCATTGTAATTTAGATGACAAAAATCTTGCGACTGGCCTACTCTGATTGAGATAACTATAGAAATTAATTAAATAGAGTTGAAAAAAAAAATTAATAATTTTAATGATAATTGTTTATTTTTATAAATATTGAACGATAAAGGAGCTAACTTCATATTGAATTATGACTATTCACTGACTATTTAAAAAAAAAAACCTTGAGTTTGCTATACATAAGAATATCAACTTTTTTAGCCACAATTATTATTTGAACTCTCTATATAGGCTACTATTAATATTATTATAAAAATTAATATTTTTTCTTTCATTTTCACTCTTGGCTACTGAGTCCATTTAGGGATTTATCGTCTTTATCGGAAGTTTCCAAATTCTTTGGAGGACCGATGCTCTTTTCATAAGTCAATTGATAAATTTTTTTATAAAAATGAAATTTTATATCACGATCAAAATTAATGTGTTAATCAATTTTGGGGGCCCCCGTATTCTACGGGGTCCTAGACACGCGCCTTGCTTATGATCCGTCACTGTCAAGAATATTTTAAAGAAGTTGCAGGAATCCCTTGTCCGAGAGCCGCCGGAGGCGGCTCGGAGACTTTCGGTTAATTAAGGTCGGTTCTGTTTTAGATTAAAAAATATTCATCCAGAATATTTTAAAGAACTTGCAGGGATCCCTTGTCCGAGAGCCGCCGGAGGCGGCTCGAGACTTTCGGTTAATTAAGGTCGGTTCTGTTTTAGATTAAAAAATATTCATCAAGAATATTTTAAAGAACTTGCAGGGATCCCTTGTCCGAGAGCCGCCGGAGGCGGCTCGAGACCTTCGGTTTTAAGTTCGGTTATTTTATTTTTAGAAAAAAATTCAAAACAACTAGGGAATTCTCGGCTTTGGGTCGGTTCGGCTCGGTTCGGTTCGGTTCGGCTCGGCTCAGTTCGGTTCGAAACCATCCAGTTAGAAGCGATTCGGTAGCTTTTAAAAAAAATTTTCGGGACCGAAGGGCCCGAAAATTTATTTTTAAGGGCTACTGAATAGCTTCTAACTGGATGGTTTCGAACCGAACTGAGACGAGCCGAACCGATCCGAAACCGAGCCGAACCGAACCGAAGTCGACACTAGTGACAAAACAACTTCAGGGGTCCCGACCTAATTGTTTCGGTCCTTCGGTTGAAGTTCGGTTTCCTTCGATTAAAAAAAATTTAAAACAACTAGGGAATTCTCAGCCTTAGTGACAAAACAAATAGCGCTCGTAAATGGAAAGAACGAAAGAATCATGAATGTTGAGCTAATGTAAAAAAAAAAATATTCTTTGTTTTTTTTTTTAATGATCATGAAGTTAGCTCCTTTATCGTTCATTTAAAAAAAAAAAATAATAATAATAAACAATTATCATCAAAATTATTAATCTTTTTTTTTACTCTATTTAATTAATTTATCTAGTTATCTCAATCAGAATAGGTCAGGTGCAAGATTTTTGTCATCTAAATTACAATGGAGAAAGAAAAAACCCAAAAAGTAAGTAATAATACATTTTTTAATGCTTAATGTGGCGTTCGTATTTCTTCAAAATTTTCGTTATTTTGGCATATATCTCGATCAAATTGGCTTACCGACACCTCTTTTAGGCTAATAAAGGGAAATGAGGGAGTATTTTCCCTGAAAAAGTTGTAAAAAGTACTAAACTCTTAGTCTCTCAAAAGTCTTATTGTAAATTCCCTCCGAAAGAATTTCAAGGAATTGTCAAGAATGCAATATGTTCGCAAATACACCAAAAAAAGTCCCTCTACATTTTTGGGAAAGACCATCCCATCCCTGGCAACGCATACATATAGACTTTGCTGGTCCATTCCAGGGAAAGAATTTTCTTTTAATTATTGACGCTTATAGTAAGTGGCCTGAAATATTTTGTGTTCGAAACACTTCATCTGATGAAACCATACGAGTTCTGAGAGAACTATTTTGTCGCTTTGGTATACCATTAACTATCGTTAGTGACAATGGTACCGCATTCACTAGCAAAGAGTTTGCATCGTTTATGAAGCGAAACGACATTAAACACAAAACGAGCGTCCCTTATCACCCTGCTACGAACGGGCAAGTGGAACGCTACGTTCAGACCATGAAACAATGCTTACGAAAACTCCTATCATCTCCAGGATCAATTGAAGAAAGATTATGCAAATTCCTGATTACGTATCGTCGGGCTCCTCATTCTACAACTGGGGAATCTCCGGCCAGACTCATGATAGGAAGAGAGATCCGAACAGGTCTTGATATTTTAAGACCACCCCTCAAGATGTCAAATGACGAATATCCAGGGGAAGTAAAATCATTCGAAATAGGAGACAAGGTCGCTGTTAGGTCGTACACGACTCCAAGTATAAAATGGGAATTCGGTACAGTTCTTAAAAGAATCGGCAAACTACACTACCTAGTCCGTGTGGGAAATAACACATGGCGCCGTCACGTCGATCAGATGCGTAAAGTGGGACCTGAAATAAACATTACGCCAGAACGCACACGATTTTTCGTAATACCGAAAAAAGATGACAATCAAATAATACCCGAAAGCCCTCCAAAAATTCAAGAAAACCAACAACGGTCTCAAGAGGTACCAAGATCTCCTACTCGCCCCGAAAGTTCTGAAGCTGGAAAAGAAAAGGAAACGTCAGAACACACCCAGGAAAATCCCATACAAGAAGAAGAAGTACAAGTTCGGCGATCACAACGACAACGAAGACCACCGAACAGGCTAAATTTATAGGGGGAGGAAATGTCATGTTCTACCTCATAAGTTGGCAATACACGCTGTCAAATATTGTAACCAACTTAACACAACACATATATACTAATACATACACACCTTTTCAATACGTTCTACACACATCATTATAAGTTCTTTATATTATTATACTTACCTCCATCTTAAATAATAAATATTACTATTATAAAAAACCTACGTGTTTCATTGTCTTACACCAAATACACAACAGT
>JAKCPI010030569.1:0-14432 GCA_023213315.1 Euborellia annulipes
TGTGAAAGTAAAAATAACAAATGGAAGAATTGTTGTTCTTTTAAATTTTATGTTTATTGACGTGTTCATTGAAGTGTTTTCGGTATAAAACCTAGGAAACGCGATGTTGGTTTGTAGTGAAATATATTTTAAATTATAATGGAGTTGGAGTTGGTGGTGTTTCAGATTAAGGAAATGGATAAAATAATTTGAGTTAAAACATGTAGTTTTATATCTCGGTACTATATTTCGGCTGATTAGACTCATTATCAGGAGTTTTACAGTGACTAAAGATAAAGTTTAGATGATATTGAGTTTATGATATGTGTTATTTTTTAGTTTTGAGAGAGGAGTTAGAGGTAGGGCGTGGGTGAGTATTGAATGAATTGTTTGAGATAATTAGAATGGAAGAGTGGGAAGCCAGGTGGTCGGAAGGGTCACATCAAATGTAACTTAGACATGGGACAGAAAAGTAAAATAGAGGGGTTTGATAAAATTTCAAGAAACTCTTGAAGGGGTCGACGGTCAAAGAAGTTTAGCGACCACTGCTTTAAAGTAGCCTCATATTAAATTTCAAGCATTATTAGCTCCGGTAATTGCGGGGAAATTGTGATATCTTGAAATGAAACCAGGTTGGTTTTTGAGTTTTTAGGTCTTCTATTTTTTCTATACTACAGGAACGTATTAATAAATTTCATAGAGATTTTAATTCTAGGCATCTTTTGTATTTACATGTTATTTTAAAATTAATAAGGAAAAATCTATTGCCAAATGATTTTTTACATTGAATTTCCTTATAATAAATAAATAAATAGTAATAATAATGAATTTAATACTTTGGCCATCCCGGCAGGCATGTTTTGTTGACTTCTATCGATGAACTCTAAAACTCAAGTACTTTACGGTAGAGCCTAAATTTTACGCAGCTTTGAAGAAGAGGTGACGAATGGATTGCCTATATTCAGGCGTATGGTGCGTACAAGGCTAGAATTTTTAACTAAATCTGACACATTGGGATGGGGTAAGGGGGTTTCGGCACCCCTTAGCAACCCCTTTCTCCTCTCAACTCTTTCACTTCTCTGAAAGTCCCACACCCTATATATTTTATTTTTATATCTTATATAAAATAAATTATAGATTTTAAAAATTTTATATAATTAAGCTAAAAATGGTAAAAATAGTCGCAAACTAATACTCAGTTTGATAAATATTTGTTAATGAGCATACATTTCTTTTTACTTTACCATACAGGGTATGGTCAAGTATTGTAATCGTGCATGAAAAAAGTAGTTTTTTTCCTTCTTTTTTCAAAATATCTAAAAAACGGCTGAAACTATTTTGATTAAAAAAAATTGAGCAAAACCATGGCATTTCGCTCTACAAAAAAGCTCTAATAAGTGAACATCGAAAAAATTATATTTTTCGAGATAATAATTGTTTTGTCAAAATGTCTGTTATGTTAGTCTGTGCGTTACCAAATTTTTGTGGACGAGCTAGCTCAAAAACTAGTGGGAATATCGAAACCAAATTTCAAACGTAGTTTTGGTCCATTGAGATTAAGAGCTGATTAGACTTTGGTGCATATCGACCCAAAATTAAGGGGTGGACGGGGGGGTTAAAAATTAAAAATCTAGGCCATTTGAGCAAACTCAACCAAATTTTGTATACTTAATCAGTGGGACCCCAGAAGTGTAAAAATGCAAAAACTAACGGCCCAAAAGGGGGGGGGGGGTGTGGGGTCAAAAAATGAAAATCTTGGCCATTTACCAAACTCAATCAAATTTTGTATACATAATCAGTGGGCCCCCAGGAGTCTAAAAATGCAAAATAGATAAGCATGTCAGATTTAATTTTTCTGCGAGTGTCCTTCAATGGGTTGCTTCATATCTGGAGGGTAGATGGCAGAGGGTTTCTGGGTCTTCCAGTGAGTTGTCTGGACGCCTTCCGGTTTCTAATAGGAGGTTTGGGGCCTCTTCTGTTCTCTCTGTTTGTTTCTGACATCTCTGACTGTCCTGACCGCTGTAACTATCATCTCTATGCCGATGACCTCCAAATTTACCTTTCTTTTTGTCCGAACGAGGTGGAGTCGGCCGTGGGGGTGAGTCAATGGGAATGTTAGGGCAATATGCGACTGGGCCCGTGAAAATAAATTAAAGATAAATCCGGAAAAGACTAGGGCACTCTTTATTGGTGGCCCTTCCTATATTGAAAGACTGCTACATGCTGATTCCCCTCGAGTGGAGGTCGATGGAATCGAGATTGTGTACTCGAGGTCTGCTGCAAATTTAGGTGTTATTTTTGATTCCTCCCTCAAATGGACTGAGCAGATAAATGCTACATCACGGCGGGTTTTTTTGGGGTCTCCATCAGCTCATAAAAATAAGGCACCTCATTCCCGTGACTACTCGCGCGCACCTGGTAAATTCATTGATCATGCCATTATTTGATTATTGTTGTCTCGTGTGTGGGGACGTCCCTGGGGTCCGTGTGGCCTGGCTTGATGTTGCGATGAATTCATGCGTACGGTTCATTTTTGATGTCCCGAGGCATGCGCGTATTACACCTTGTTACGATCGGCTTGGCTGGCTTAGGGCCTCCCGGAGACGCCTCTACGTGCTTGGCAGGTTCATTTTCAAACTATTCACCACATTTCAGCCCGAATACATATTCAGCATGTTCACATTCAGATCATCCATCCATAATCCGGTCCAGCTCTCGGCTCGATTGTGGAATACATGCTCAAAAATACTAAACAACATTATCAAATAAAATTTTTTTAGATATGAAGATAGTTTTTGTTGAATCCAGGAATTAGCTCAAAAGTGTATAAGAGGAGTTTCAAAAGAAACATAAGAAGAAGGAAAAGAAATTGGAAGAACACAGGAGCTGGTTTTTTGAATCATCAAAAGAACAATGGGAAATGATTATTGGAACGAACGCAGAATTAGACTGAGTGCAGAATATGGAAAAGGCCTTGAGTCAGGAATCAACGAGATCAGTTGAAAAATATTTTTTTTTTTTGTAATAAAAGAGTCTTCCTCCATCATATTATTATACCCTTGACAAGCTTCCTGGATTTAATATCCATGATAAAGCATAAAAAGAAAAAAAAGCAATTCTGAAGAGGTTTAGGAAACATAAAAAGAAAAGAAAACACACGCCTCTCCATTGATAAAATATTATTTAATAATTAGACATACACAGAACACAAAACATTTCACAAGATAATTTAAGATATAAATAAGTTTTCTTTTAAGGATCAATAGATAAAACATGGTTTATAATATTAAAAACTGAATGAGAACTGAAATTTGAAAATATCATGACTCTTTTACTGCCAAATTCTTCAAGACTCAAGACCAAGTCTACATATATCTTCGACTCCAAACCAATCCCTGAATTGATTTTACGAGAATGAAAGATTATCCATATGCATAGGTATGCCCAATCGTAAATATATAACATAAGTAGGAACATATAACCTATTAGATAATCATGAGTTAAAAGTTATGTGAGTCGATTTATTTTCCTTGAAGATGGATCCTCCTTATGTTTCTTCTTCATGGCATCTAAATAAAAAAAAACAAACCAAAATGAGCAATCCCCGAAAAGAGATACTACATAATAATTATTTAAGTATCCAAGAGTGGTAAGAGTTTTTATAGCCGAGGTTAATGTTTGGAGTGATAGACTCCAATATAACTCGAGACCAATAAATCTCTTATCAGGTTATCACTCTTGACTTAATTCTATTTGCACAATCTATCCAAAAAATTTGATTTTACTTTTGATCTGATTAAGTGATATAGATATAAAGTAGAGATGACCATATTTTTGGAGATAAAGAGAAAATAAGGATATCGAAGTAAAGTTTTTCTAAAAAAATTACTTCAACTTTTAAAAAAATTAAATCAGATAAATTATAAATCAAAAAAAAATATTCTGGCAAAGATAGGAACAAGGTTTTTTTTAGAAATGTTTACAGGGAGGAGGGGGGGATTCGGTAGGGTACTGAACCACCTCCCCCATAAAATACATATTGAAAGGCAATTTACCACCGGGAGGCAGACGGATATATAATAAATATACTAATCATGATTCAAAAAATTTTATAAAAAATTTCGAAAAAAATTGATCTAAAATTCTGCTCCCTAAAAAGTGAGAGGGGGCAAAACCCCTTGCAATCCCCTGCATACGCCCATGGATAGGAAATAAACAGAAATATAAGCTTTCTTTAATAGTCGTCTCTGGAGATTATGTTTATAGTACCTATGATACTATAATCAGGGCCGGATTTAAGCACAGGCTACCCAGGCCGCAGCCAATGGGCCCGCACCACAGAGGGTTTGCTTATTTTTTTTTTAACCTACTCCAAAAAGAGGAGGAGGTACTCAATTGGACTGATTTTTTTTTTTTTTTTTTTTTTGTGTCTATGTTACCTCATATCTCCGCCAATTGTGAACCGATTTTGATGATTTTTTTTGCATTGGGTTCAGTCTAGCTTCCGATTGGTCCCGTTTTTTTTCATTGGTATTGGACCTTTTTTTGCTATGTTTGTTCAGGCATAACTTCTTTGTTTATGAACCGATTTTAATGATTCTTTTTTTATTGGAAAGGGGGTACCTTAGGGGTGGTACCATATTAATTTGGTCAAGTTCTGAAGATATGATCAATGACGAAATAACGTAAATCTCCAATTCTTATGACCAAATAATCGAAATTATAATAAATAAAATCTTTTATAAAAAAATCTTAAAACATTCATTTAAAACCCGCAAACGTTTCGAGAGAATTTCTATATTTATGAATTGAATTTTATTATCATTTTCTGATTCATTCGCCCGACGCTTTCTCTTACGAGATGCATGCAAGGTATTATATTAAGTCACTATTAATAACATCACTAAAAGAGAAAAATAAAAATAATTTTTATAAAAAAAAAATAAAACCGACTTCAAAAAAATTAAATGCAACAAATAAAATAATAATAACTTAAAAATCAAATAAAATACACTAAAAGGTATAAAATAATTATCTAATTTAGTTACAACTAAGCGACGAAATATTAACATGAAATTACTATTTGAAGCCAGTGCCAAAAATATACATTTATGTATCGAACTTGAGGATCTTACTTAGTACGCTTATATAGTTTCTTTGACGACTTATAAAGTGATTTATGTTATTATTTTGTTTATTTGTTGCATTTAATTTTTTTGAAGTCGGTTTTATTTTTTTTTATAAAAATTATTTTTATTTTTCTCTTTTTTAGTGATGTTATTAATAGTGACTTAATGTAATACCTTGCATGCATCTCGTAAGAGAAAGCGTCGGGCGAATGAATCAGAAGATGATAAATAAAATTCAATTCATAAATATAGAAATTCTCTCGAAACGTTTGCGGGTTTTAAATGAATGTTTTAAGAATTTTTTTTTATAAAAGATTTTATTTATTATAATTTCGATTATTTGCTCATAAGAATTGGAGATTTACGTTATTTCGTCATTGATCATATCATCAGAACTTGACCAAATTAATATGGGACCACCCCTAAGGTACCCCCTTTCCAATAAAAAAAGAATCATCGAAATCGGTCCACTTGACAAAAAGTTCTCGCTGAACATACATAAAATGAATAAATAAATAAATAATTAGGTATCTTGACTATCTTGGATCTATACTGATTCAAACGCAGAAAGAATAATATAAAAATCGGTTCACAATTGGCGAAGATATCAAGTAATATAGACACCGAGGGTGAACCGCGATTGGAATTAGGTGTACACGTCTTTGGAATTATGTGGAATTATTTTGGAATTCATTAGATAATGCCCCTTCATCTATTGTCTTCTACTTGGAAATGAAAGTGGAAGTGGAAGTAGGTGTACACGATATTAGGTCGCGAGTTCACCCCTCGCTTAGAACATATGGAGTTTATTAATACAAACATGAATGCTAAATTGGAGCTCATTAGTTACAACTGATCGATAGTTAGTCATATGACATTTGATTCTGAAGTTTTGAACCGGAATTTCTTAACCTAGAAAGCCCAAAATCTAATTACTTATTCGTTTTGAAAACACAAACATTTTGAAACTAGAACAAACTTGAAAAAATCCCTAAGGGTCTTGAATGTTTGGAAATGATTTTTTTCGACCATTATTTACTTTATCTCGTCAGAATAAAGGCTATAAGTAGTATCTAAATCAGAGTTAAAGGAGGGACACGTTTCTACGACGGGCCAAGAAATTAAGTGTGCTAAACAAGACTGAATCATCTATTAGTCTTATTGATCAGGAATGGATGGAAGGTAGTCCAGAAATAGAAAAAGAGACTATTTTCAATAAAAGAGGATTTATTGGAAATGTACCTGAATCGACGTTTCGGAGGATCCTTCCTCCTTCTTCAGGGTTCAAAGGGTCAATAAAAAAAGTATGGACTGCTTTCCATCCAATCCTGAACTATAAATCTATCAGTCCGTCTCCAAAGACAAACTTCTACTTCTCTTTATTGAATTGCATCCAGGGCAGCGAGAGAATGGGAGCCTGCTCTCCATAGATGCCAGCCATATTAGAAACCTGCTTTGGGACATCTATGGCGTAAGAAGTTAGGAGGTGTAAAATAGATTCTGAATCTGAACAGGAAGCTTAATCTTTCATGTAACTTTATAAAAAATTCCCCCACTTTATGCAAAATATAAAATTATCTTCTACAGGAGTGGACTTATTAGATAAATGGATTAGTCATTTTCTAGATTAGCAACGGTTACGCCTAATATATCAGTTAGGCAATAAGGCCTGTCGTTATCAATCTCGGTTATGAAATACCGCCAGTAGTAAAAATACATGCGAATCTTTTGTGGTTGATCTAAATTACCTTTAGAAATCGATTGTCTTTTCTTTTCAATGGAAGGTTTCTGGAATATGTGTGATCATGGGCAATTATACATTGCCTACACTCACAATTCCGTATTTCCAAATCAGTTCGGTTTTTTTCTCCTTCCGCTCTCTTATTTTTTAGGAAGCAATATATTATTTCCAGTTCTGGATCGGTAGTTTTGTTTTTTAATTCCTCTTCCTCTAAATCCTTCAATAGCTCTTTCCAAATCTCTGCCTCTTTCTCCATTTTGGAATCTAAAGTGAATTTTTACATAAAGTTATTAACAATAGCATCATTTTCATCCTCAATGCAGAACTCTCCAGAAAAATACATCATGCTTTTTGAGAATTCATTCCAATAATATTTCGAATAAAATTAAGTTTTTTTTATTTTTTGCTGAGAGTGGCAAAGTTATTGATTTTACAAATATAAATCAAAGAGTATGTCTACTGCTTGATACAAATTATTTTTAAAATTTTTAAATAAATAATATTGATACAAGAATGTGTAACACCTATAAGTCAGTATTGACTCTTGTGATAGAGGAGAAACAAATCATAATGTCCAAAGTATCTATACGCATATGGGTCTTGAAAGATTAGTTTGCCGCGAAAAAGACGGAGAGGTAAAGGAGTTTAGAAGGTATCTAAAAGTCATAGGGATAAACGAGTTGGCGAATGAGTTTGTTCGATTTGTATCTAATTTGATTAGGAAGGGGTGTTGGATGTTTGAAAATCGCGTGTTTCCCATAAATGCCTCCATTTTAATAGTGAAAAAATATTTTTCGTTTTTGTCCCAACAAAAATTCGACCTTCCCCAAAATATTCATCCGATTTTAATATTATTTTAGATTTTGGTTAAAATGAAAACAGACCACTTGGAAATTGCAAGTTTGTATCTATTTAGTTTACGTGTTACAATGCTCTGACAGACACACAGACATTGTGGCGATACTAATAGGGTCCCATTTTATTTTTAAACCAAACTCTATTAAAGCGAAAGGATGAAGAAATATTTATATAAATATTCATATATAATTTTATTTCATAAAGAGAAACAAAGAGGTTGTACTCTGCTTAATGCATCTTTAATTTCCAAAAAATAGTTAAATTTAATATTTATAATAGAATAAAGATAGAGACATGTCTTTATTATGCTTTCAAAAATACATTTATTTATAGATATACACCAAGCGGATAAATCTCTGTGATTTATTTAATAAACAATACTTTAGCATTAAGCGATTTAATGACAAAGTATTAGTGAATGAATGAATTTTAAAAATCATTTTCTTTATTTTTCAAATTTAACATTAGATTTTTAAAAAATATATTTTGGGACTTTCGCCCCCAAATAGATACTGCTTTGTGTGAGTGAGGGTAGGGGTCAGAAATTAATTCTTGTGACTTAAACTTCACAGTCCCTGAGATGGAAATCGACTATCTTCCACAATAAATCAGCCTGTCCTATAAGAAAATCTTAAATTTCTCCTAATTCTATTGCTATACGCAAGTTATGACTTGTCTATAGCACTCTTAGTTATTTCCGATCTTATATAGTTATTGAGAGTTCTTAGAAATGGATTAGTCCAGGGGTTCCCAAACTTTTTCGAGTAGCGCGCCTTTTTTCAATTCAAATTTTCCCATGGCGCCCTACCATAAATAAAAGTATGTCTAATCGTAAGTAAGAGATAAAAATAAATAATAAATAAATTTTTAGCTTCTCACTTTTTTTTTCTAGTTAGGCCAAATGTCTTGCTTCAATTAATTATGAAGCTTCGCCGGTCACCTATGAAGAGGCTGCGGCTCCACGGGGCGCCGCAGCGAACAGTTTGAGAACCTCTGGAATAATCCAAAGATTCTCGAATCAACTTTATTTATTCCTTTTTTTATATTATTTTTATTTTAATATGCTAGTTCCTCAGCGAGAACAATTTTTATTCGACTAAAACTCGTCTGGACTTGTCTTTGACTTGTTTGAACTCGGGGATATAACAGGTAGGGACTTGAAACCTTCTATCGCGCCCTTTTCGGAACCACTGGACATAGAAACATGAAATTTGGAAAGGATATTACATCTATGACAAGGGCTCACAAAGAAAGGATTTTTCGAAATTCGACCCCTAAGGGGGTCAAAGGGGGCAAAGTGTGTTTTCACTGATTATGCGATATCTCTTAAGGACGATAAAATATCTACTTGCTTTTTACTTATAAAAATACTAAATTAGAATATCTAAAAACGAATTTCAGGATTTTTTGAAATTCGACCCCTAAAGGGGTCAAAAGGGGAAAAATATCTTTGCAATGTGCTTACACTAATTATGCATTTTCAATTAAGAACGATAAGATATCTTCTTGATTTTTAAAATTCTAAATACAAATATCTAAAAAGTCATTTCAGGATTTTTTGAAATTCGACTCCCAACTATCCAAATGTGAGTTGGGGCAAAAATTAAAACTCTCTCCTATCTTGATCAAATTTTGTAGAGTTATTCTTTATTACTTTATGAAACTATTCCTGTAAAAATCAACTATCAAAATTGACTGTATGGGGGCGAAGGGGGGCAAAATATAGAAATTTTTAGCTTTTTTGTACATTTACTCTTTAGAAAACTGAGAGTTTTTTATTTGCAAATATCTAAAAAATAATTTTAACCGCCCAAAATGTGAGTGGGGTCAAAAAATTAATACTCTCTCCGATATAGATCAAATTTTGTAATGTTAGTTTTTAAGACTATATAAAATGTATGATGTAAAAATCAATAGACAAAATGAGTCCGTGGGGGCGAATAGCATTTTGGAGACCTAATAATCATATGCCGAGACGTTGCCCGCCAGGGCCACCTGCCGGAGGGCCGAGCTGTAGAGGGCGTACCGAAGGCACGCCTGGAGCAGCTCGTATATATATATATATATCATAAGTTTCCTGTATTTGATTCGGTCGCGAATCGAATGCAGATGATTTTTGTCAAATATTAAGTAAAAATAATATCCGAATTTATATATTTCTAACTTGAAATAGTGAAGTTAATTTTCTCATTAATATATCAAAGAATATATAACACATTAACGAGAATTGTTTTTTTTGATCGCCCTTTTTATATATACGGGGTGAGTTTTTTTATCTTGAGACAGTCTTATAACTCAAAAACAGTGCATTATATGAAAAAAGTTTCAAATAAAAGTTTATTTATATCGAGGGGGAAACTAAACTACGCTATTGTTTGTCGACGCAGAACAAGCTTTCAAGGGTATTTTAAGGTCAAGTTGTGTTTTTTAAATGGAACCCTATATTTTTCTTTGCGCCACCATATTCTACAAAAAAAACTGAACAACTTTCATAAGAACTATTTTTTTATACGACATCAAATAAACAAAATACATGAATCAATTAGATCTCAAAAAAATCTTAATAATTATTTTTAACAATTATTTAACTTAATTATCAAATAATAATGATAAATAAATAATTATTAAATTGAAAAGTCACAACAATGAAAATAAGGGTTTATAATGATATTAAAAATTCTTTATACTCAGATTTAAGAGATTATTTTCTACTTAATAGAACTACTTAAAATTCTTGAGTTTAAAAAAGTTTATTTCTCGTGTCAATCCAGTAGATAGTTATATTGTATTACTATAATAAAAATGGAGTATTTTTTTTGAAGACAGAATTGAAATGGTCTTAATTTATGGTGAATGTGAAAGAAGTGTTATGGGGCTGCCATTGAAATGGATGCTGAGCGTTTTCCTGATAGGAATACACCCTCTCAAGCTTCATTTTATCGTGTTGTAAATCTGTTAAAAAAAATAAGGAAATTGGAACTGGAATTCATCCAGAAGACTTGCGATAACACTCTGGAATGTCACAGAACAGTGTCGAAAAATTATTAATTATTATTAAATTATTTATTTAATAATTAATTATTTAATCATTATTATTTGATAATTAAGTTAAATAATTGTTAAAAATAATTATTATATGGATTTTTTCTGAGATCTAATTGATTTAATATTTTGTTTATTTGATGTCGTATAAAAAAATAGTTCTAATGAAAGTTGTTCAGTTTTTTTTTGTAGATTAAGTAGACGTAACAGAAAAATATAGGGTTCCATTTAAAAAACAGAACTTGACCTTGAAATACCCTTGAAAGCTTGTTCTAAGTCGACAAACAATAGCGTAGTTTAGTTTCCCCCTCGATATAAATAAACTTTTATTTGAAACTTTTTTCCATATAATGCACTGTTTTTGAGTTATAAGACTGTCTCAAGATAAAAAAACTCACCCGGATATATATATCAAATATAATGTGTATGTTTATTTGCATCAAGCAGAGGACAACCTCTTTGTTTCTCTTTATGATTCAACAACTCTGCTTCTCTCAACAAAACAAAATATTTTCAAATAATTTTTTTGTACTATTCGACTATTTTTGTTATCTTGTCTAAGTTTCGCTATCATCCCTGAAAAATTCTTAAACTTAACTATATTATATATATACTTAATTCCTTTTACAAGAAAGTAAATATAAAAATGAAAATATACTTCCCAGATAGGAAGACATACAATGAGTAATAAATATCAATTGGTCATGAAAATTATTTTAAAGAGAATATAAATAAAATCTTGTATAAATTTTGTATTTACCTTTGAAAATTTTTTAAAAATTCTATTTCAAAACTCACCTTAATAAGCAATTTGTAATAAATAAATTCTTTTGATAATATTTTAAAAAAATTTTTGCTTTTTTACTTCTTGTAAAATTATAAAAATTTTATAATAAAATAAGCGAAGTGAAATTGAAAAGACAGTAAAACATAGTACTAATAGTTTAAATGATCAATTAAACCAACTTCAAAAAAATTAAATTCAACAAATAAAATAATAATAACTCAAAATTCAAATAAAATGCACTAAAAGATATGAAATAATTATCTAATTTAGTTACAACTAAATGATCAAATTTTTACATGAAATCACTTTTTGAAGTCGGTTCCAAACATATACATTTTAAATTGAAAGTTTTTGCCGAGAGTAGCAGAATTTTTATATATTGAAGGAGACAATAAAAGAGTGTGTCTTCTGCTGGAATATAAATTTTATTTATTTATAACGAGACTATAGTTTCGAGGGCTTTGCCCTCTTCATCAGTCTATTACAATGTATTCACAGGAATTAATTTATGAATTTATGAATATACATTTTATCAATCGCACTCGACGGATCGTATTTAGTACGTTTGGCGTGTAATGATGACAGAGGAGTTTTTGATGGGTTATAGTGGTAGATAGTAGTATAATGAAGTATAATGAAGACAGCATAGGGTAAGTTCGTTTGTTTAGCACCGACTTCAAAAAAGTGATTCATGTAAAAATTTCATCGTTTAGTTGTAAATAAATTAGATAATTATTTCATATCTTTTAGTGCATTTGATTTGAATTTTAAATTATTTTTTATTTTATTTGTTGCATTTAATTTTTTGAAGTAAGTTTTTTTTTTTCTTAATTTAACACTCCGTCGGGCGCGGGGTTTGAAGTAACGAGAACGGGCGCGGTCTATCAAAATGATCACTCTTAGAAAATTTGAGTTTTAAGCTATATTTTTGAAGATTAATAATGTTAAGAAACAATTAAAAAGAGTGAATTAGAAGGAAATTAAAAGAGATTAGGAGAAAATAATTATTAGAGCATGAAAAACGTGAAATAACGTATGTATCTATATATATAAAATTAAGGTTTTGTCTGTACATTGGTCCAAATCACGCCAAATTTTGGTTGCACACGTTTCAAGCAAAGTTATGAACGAAAACACCCTCAACAAAATTCCTGTCTGTCTGTATGTATGTATGTCTGTCTGTTTCCGTGGTTTCCGAAAAGTTGCTCACGATTCACGTAAAAACGGCTGAAGGGATTATTATGAAATTTCATATTTACATCAGATGTCTTCTAACTTACGTTTTTAGCTATATAACGTTTTGATATTTTGACCCCAGAAGGGGGTTTGGGGGGGGGGGCGCACGAATGAAAATTATCAAATAACTCCTAAACTATTAACCCTACGGCAAATTTTATAATAAACAAAGTTGTAGGGGATGTGATTTCTGACAACTTTTGTTTAAAAAAATTTCCCCAAAAAACCACCCAAAAAGGGGGGGGGGAGGGTGAAAAAATGTAAATTCTTGCCCTTGGAGCAAACTCAACCAAATTTTGTATACATAATCTCTGGGCCTCTAGAGAGCTAGAAATGCAAAAACTAACCACCCAAAATGGGGGGGGGGGTCAAAAAATGAAAATTCTTTCTCTTGGGCCAAACTCAACCAAATTTTGTATACATAATCTGTGGGTCACTAGAAGGCTAGAAATGCAAAAACTGGGTGCGGGGGTGGAATGGGGGGTGGGGTGAGGAGTGAGGCGGAGTAGGGTGGGGGTGCAGGGGGTGGTGCGGGGTGGAGTCCAGGGGGCATAGCGGGGGTGGGGTCCAGGGGGCTAGGCGGGGGTGTGGTGCGCAGGGTTGGAGGGCACGGGGTGGGGTCCGGGGTCCGGGGTGGGTGGGGTGCGGGTGGTGGTGGGTGGGGGTGTGGGGGGGGGGGTTGGGAACGGGTGCATGGTGCGGGGGGTGCTGGAGGGGTTTTGGGGGTGGGGTGTTAGTGGGTTAGGGTGCGGAATGGAGTGTGGGGGCGGTGGGGTTGGGCATGGTGGGGGGGGGGGGGTCCAGGGGGCGTGCCCCCTGGCTAGCAAGAGGGCCGCCGAAGGCGGGCCTTGCAGCTAGTCTTTATATATAAAATTAAGGTTTTGTCTGTACATTGCTCCAAATCACGCCAAATTTTGGTTGCACACGTTTCAAGCAAAGTTATGAACGAAAACACCCTCAACAAAATCCTGTCTGTATGTATGTCTGTCTGTCTGTCTGTTTCAGTGGTTTCCGAAAAGTTGCTCACGATTCACGTAAAAACGGCTGAAGGGATTATTATGAAATTTCATATTTACATCAGATGTCTTCTAACTTACGTTTTTAGCTATATAACGTTTTGATATTTTGA
Source organism: Euborellia annulipes (assembly GCA_023213315.1). NCBI lineage: Eukaryota > Metazoa > Arthropoda > Insecta > Dermaptera > Anisolabididae > Euborellia > Euborellia annulipes. The sequence continues at coordinate 13,902 of JAKCPI010030569.1, forward strand.
CCCCAGAAGGGGGTTGGGGGGGGGGGGCGCACGAATGAAAATTATCAAATAACTCCTAAACTATTAACCCTACGGCAAATTTTATAATAAACAAAGTTGTAGGGGATGTGATTTCTGACAACTTTTGTTTAAAAAAATTTCCCCAAAAAACCACCCAAAAAGGGGGGGGGGGGAAAAAATAAAAAATTTTTCCCTTTGGAAAAAACCACCATTTTGTATACATAATCTCTGGGCCTCTAGAGAGCTAGAACTGCGAAAACTAACCACCCAAGGACGGGGGGGGGGGTCAAAAAATGAAAATTCTTTCTCTTGGGCCAAACTCAACCAAATTTTGTATACATAATCTGTGGGTCACTAGAAGGCTAGAAATGCAAAAACTGGGTGCGGAGGGTGGGTGCGGGGGTGGAATGGGGCTGGGATGAGGAGTCAGGAGGAGTAGGGTGGGGGTGCAGGGGGTGGTGCGGGGTGGAGTCCAGAGGGCATAGCGGGGGTGGGGTCTAGGGGGCTAGGCGGGGGGTGTGGTGCGCAGGG
>JAKCPI010030570.1:0-11052 GCA_023213315.1 Euborellia annulipes
GGCCAGTTAGGGAGGGGCAAGGGTACATTGCCCCCCCCTGGCGTCCTACAGGAGGGGGCAGGGGGGCAAAATTTCTTCTTTTATTTCATTTATTTTTGAAAATGATATATTTTTACTTTTGAAAAATAAAATCTTTTAAATCAAAAAAAAATTAAAAAGAGTAAGAAATTCATTTTTTTCCAAAATATTTTATACAGACTCTATTGTATTTCTAATTTCTAAAAACATTTTATATTGAATTAAAAGAAGAAAATTAAAAATATTTATTTCCTTCAAATAGTATAAATATAACCTAAAAAAATGTTTGATAAAATCACTAGCAAATTTTTTAAAATTTTAATTTTATTTAAAATTTTTAAAGCTTTATAGTAGATTTGTTTTTGTTTTATACTATAATATTTCAACATATTAAATTATTTTAATTTTCTAAAAAAAATTTTTTTGCCCCCCCCCCTGATTCAAATTCGTTCTGGCGCCTCTGGATAGGATCAAGACAGATTAATATTTATTTCGACATGCTTGTGTCATAAGTGATTAAAGCACCCTAAATACTCGTAACAAAATCATATAGGCCTAGCTCACTTGGACGCTGGTTTATCAACCAGCCACGTCTATCAAATCCTCACATTTGTAATTTCCAAAGGAAACTCTATCAAAAAAAGAAAAAGTCGCAGCTTTTTAATTGGGGAGAAAATAATGATATTTAATTATACCCTAGGCTACCTATCTCCCCGCCATCTATCATATCTTCTTAGGAGGAAAAGTTTGATTTCATTTCAGCCTCAAAGCTCATTCATGCGTGGATTCTTTTCGTTTCATGATTGCCAAAAACAACAACAACAACAAAAGCCACAGAATCAATTTGTTTTTAATTCAAAAGGGAAGCTTATATTTGAAGAAGAAAAATTTAGGATGATGGAATGTAATCCAATTTATTTATTTTTTTTTTTTAATCAGCGGTTTCTTGGAAACTCAAAATACAGTATAATAATTATTTTAGAAATTACAATTACAAGGTTCATTGAGATTACGAAATTAATAATTACATACCTCCAAAAAAAAATAATAATTTTATAACAATTTCTGTGAAAAAATGCATGGCACAATACTTCCGTATACAACTTTTATGTTGGAGTCTAATCTAATATTAAAATGATGATAGGAAAAATAAGATTTTTAGGATAATTTTTCGTGAAAATTGTTTGAAGTTCACTTTACTAGTAGTTCAGATTTTTCAAATTCATTTTCCGGCTCTTCCTTCCATAGAGCCAATGTTAATTCCCCATATGGGGATTTGTATGTTAATTTCGATTCAAAAGGGGGGCCCCTTTGAAACTTTTTGCGCATTAAAAAAAAATTTTCCCAATTCTTATGAAATTTTGTATTTATTTACGATTCTATATTGTGTATAAAATGTCCAAATATGAGATTAAAATTTTGAAAAATAACCATAGTTTATTTCAAGCAGTCAACATTTAAAATGCAAGTTTGAAACTAAGGTGCTATGGGAAACTAAATAGGCCTGCCTATAAGTTAACACAAAAAATCTGATGTGACAAGAACAGTACACAACAAAAAATGGAAATTTGAAATGCCCCTGTATAAAACAATCACTGGTTTATATGAAAATATGCTTGTCTTAATTCCCGCACTGCGAACTTTCTTATTCTTATTTTCTGACTCGTGGACCTTTCAATACCCCCCTAGTAAAAAAAAAAACTGTTCTCCCCTCTCTTATCATCAAATGACTAGACTCGAGTTTAGCAATGTATTCACGCATTACCCTCTGCATCACTCTATCCTTGTGATATGGACATTTTAACATTTGCTATCCCTAAAAATTGGTGTAATATATCTATATATATAATTCGCTAATGTTCGTCTGTCTGTCTGTCAAGCTCTATTTAGGCAACTTCCCGTTGGAATTTTGAAATGAAATTTTATATGCATAAAGAGGGCCTTCTCGGGATTACAGAAAAATTATTTTCATCCCGAAATTCCCATAACTTTTTGAGTTTCTAATTCTTAAAGTTACGATTTCTTCCATAGGAAATGTATAGAGAAATATTTATGTATTCTTTTCATTTGTGTATTCCATGAATGTAAACAAATCCTCAAGCAGGCACTGGATTGAAATGGTATAATAATAATTTTCTATTCAAATTAAAAAGAAAAGGCCCTCGGGGCATGGCGTAGAGGTTAGCGTGCTAACCTCGTATACCAAACGTCGCGGGTTCGGACCCCAGGCAGTCCGATGATTTTATTTAAGCCATTTGGATACCAAATGGCTTAAATAAGAATGCCTGGACCCCATATATGTATATTTATATAATAACGGTTATCGTCTAAAGTCTTAAATGGCCTGAGTTGCCGAAAAGACTGTGTGAATGTGTGTGTGAATGAAAAAATTGGTGTGCGGAAAAACTTTTTGGTAAAGAAGTTGTTATAGATTTGTGTCAGATATATTTGTTTGAATGACTTTTTAAACTTGATTTAAAGCTAGAGCACATTTGGGCGACCGTCGCGACCTACGTGGGCGAGCGAAGCGACCTTTGTGAGCTCGACACTTGGGGACGTTTTCTGTCGCAAAGACGGATTGTATATGAAAATTAAAACTAAATTTATTAACAAAATGTCATCCCCAAGAGGAAGATCTGGTCATTGTAGCATCCCTTAGAGGGGAACAAATTTTTACTTTTTAAAATTTTTATTTATACAATTTTTTTTTTTTTTTTAACACGCACTTTTGTTCCCATTCACACACACATACACACAGTCTTCTGGGAACTCAGCCATATAAGACTAAACTTATTATTTGTTAATATATCTATTTGGGGTTCAGGCACTCTTATTTAAGATTTGGGTGTCATATGTGTGTGAATGTGTGTGTGAGTGTGAATGAGAAAAAAGTGTGAATGTTTTTTTATTAAAAAAAAAAACCAAAAATAGATCGTTTTTGCCGCACCTGTACAATTGCTATAATATGTGTTTTTTGAATATCAATCATTGTTTTTTATTATCAATTGAATTGGATATAATCAATAGAAATAAATAGGGACGGGGTCTAAATGGAAAAAATTGTTTTTAATTATTTATTAAATGATATGGCCCTATTTATATAGGCCTATAATCTTATCGGCACGTGGAAATAAGGGCTCCGATCATTATCGAGAATCCACGAACGCCACGAAGACGATAGATTTGACGCCTGCTTCGCCAACTGGCCACACTTGGGCGATGCGACGCGACGCGCAGCGACACTGACCTTGAATCCCTTCCGAGCATTCGGGCGTCGACGCGTCGCGACGCGTAGCGTCGCGGGTCGCCCAAGTGTGGCAGTCCTATTGGAATCTATTGTAAACTTTTCTCGGCGAAAAAAAGTGTCGCGTCGGTCGCCCAAATGTGCTCTAGGCTTAAATGTTGATTGCTTGAAATAAACTATGGTTATTTTTCAAAATTTTAATCTCATATTTGGACATTTTATACACAATATAGATTCGTAAATAAATACAAAATTTCATAAGAATTGGAAAAAATTTTAAATGGCGTAAAAAGTTCCAAAGGGGACCCCCTTTTGAATCGAAATTAACATACAAATCCCTATAGGAAATTAACATTGGTTGCCAAATGCGAAGATAAGGTAGAAAAATTTAAAACGCGTAGAAAGAAGATAGTTTTTGTGAGAGAGAGATATGTTTTCTCCGAAAAAAAAAATGGGCGTTTAAATAATAATTGATTTTTAATCTAATAAAAAGAAAAAGATTTAAATTCGGTTACCATGGCAACCATTTATTTCTCCTATCTTTCCTATGAAGCACAAGAGTAAAGTGTGCTTCAAACAATTTTGAGGGCAAAACGAGAATATACATTTGAAAGAGCATCTAAAAAATAATTGATTTTTGAATTTTAATCAAAATCGTTAGAGCGAATTTTGAGAAAATCGAAAAAAACTGAAAAAGTACATCAGTAAAGTACTAGTACTTTTTGGCCGATTTTTGATTAAAAGCTTATTTTGTCGGTCCCGGGGGTGTTTAACTTAAATATAAAATTTCAGCCTCATAGCTCAATCCTTCATGCTTAAAATTGAACACACACACACACACACACACACACACACACACACACACACACACACACACACACACACCACACACACACACACACCCACACACAGACAGACCATGTCGCGAAAACCACTTTTTTGGATTCAGGGGACCTCAAAACGTGAAGATCCATCAAAATCTCGACATCGAATTTTTGACATGAATCAATATTTATATATATATATATATATTACATATATACATAGGTAAGAGAAAGTAAAAAAGTGTGAGTGTTTAAAAAAAAAAAAAAAGAAAAGGCGAGTGTCCGCTGCAGACGGGCCCGAGCCAGCTGGCGGGGGGGTCCAGGAGGCGAAGCCGAAGGCGGGTGTCGCGGCTAGTTTTGATAGAGAGGAAACAGATGATATAAGTGTTAAAATATTAATGAACATAGTGTGTGTGCTTGATCGACCATGTTATTCAAATGCGATGACTAATTATTTGCTAGTTGAATTCATAAATAGCCAACAAGCGTATAATAGAAATAATAAATTGATTTGTCGTCTATTAAAATCAAATAAATTTATAACATAATGTTTTAAATGATAGAGCTGAGGACAGGGTTGCCAAATTTGGAATTGTGTTCTGCGAGATAAATTTTTTTTTTTTTTTTGGAAGTTTTTACATTTCAATTTAACTATTTGGCATCCAAATGGCTTAAATAAAATCATCAGACTAAAAAAAGAATGGAAATTTTCAAGAATGTTTGAATAAATTTTATCGTACCAACAATAAACACACACTCCAGTCTGTGATATAGGCCTATTTATGAATTTTTGCCTATTACGCACATGTTCAGTCAGGTTTGCAAACAAAAATAGGAAATTTTCCAACAAGTCAAACTTTTGATTTTTTTTTTCGGCGGATATCTCGAATGGATGTACGAGGGCAGGTCAATAAGTCCGTGACTTTTTGAATTTCCCGCCTCTTAACTGAAATGGCAACACTGCTTCTGTCAGCAGGCAACTATCAGCTGACTCATGTCGAAATTTGAACCAGCTGGGTCTTTTAGTTTTTTGTTTGACATCCATTAATAGCAGACTACCTCGTGATTTGAGAAGAAAATGGAAAAAAGTGAATGCTCCATGGCAAAAATACATGAATTGGGATACGAATTGCTCCCCCGCCCTATTCTCCGGATTTAGCCCCGAGTGACTATTTCTTGTTTCCAAACCTGAAAAAATGGCTCGGCGGAAAGAGATTTGACTCCAACGATGATTTTGATGCCTCTTATTTTTTGGAAGGGATAAAAAAATTGGAGAAACGTTGGACAAAGTGAATAGAGCTCAAAGGAGACTACGTTGAAAAATAAAATAATTTTTTATCCAAAAACCTGTGTTTCATTCAAAAAGTCACGGACTTATTGACCTGCCCTTGTATTCATGGGAAACGGGACAAATCTTAATGAGTAAAAAAAAAAAAAAATTTAAAATTTAATTCTTGTGCGGGATTGTGGGACGTCTAGCGGGATGCCTGGCGGTAGAAAATAGAAATTCTCTCTATGAAAAAGTTGAAATCTTTCTTCCTTTACACGTTCAAGAAGAGAGAGAGGATTTGAAATAAATCATCTTTTTATTTGTTTCCTACTTGCATACATAGCAGGCCTATGAAAATAAATTTTGTTGCAAAATTTGAATCATATCTATCTATATCTGTTTGTTTTTTCTTCTCTATTGTCTTTCGCTGCTTCTAATATTTATTGCTTTAGTTTCCAAGTACCTTCCGTTGACAGGTGAAATTGACAATAAATAACCATATAATGAACGAATAAATAAATATTTTTAATTATGAAAGTGAAAGCTATTAAAATCTCATTATTTTTTTTTATTTCGTTAAAAAGAAATTAAACTGGACAGCGCTTTGATAATAGACAGTGACTGTATATTAACACGGAGGGGGGGATGCCTTAAAAAAAATTTTAATTATAAATCTGCTTCAGAGGGAAAAACATTTCAGCTTAAAATATCTCTCTTTTTCGCTTTGAAACATTTAGAATTTTGAACAATCTTTTTAAAATGAGCTGAATGTTTAATTAATAATTAGGCAGCCAAATCACTCTTGAACCTGAAGTCATGTCAACTGTTCTCAAGAGTCCCCCTCCAGGCTCCAGGCAAACAAAACACCTGTCCTGATGAAGGTCGGAAGAATCGGCCGAAACGTTGACGTCGTTCAATATAACAATGTTATATCGGTGGTGGCCGATATACGCGTAAAATAATATAAAAAGAATTAGACGTAATTATAAAAATAACATTGATTTTAATTCTTTAATTAATAACAAGACAACAATCGCTAATAATCAGTAATTAATGAATAGGATCGGCCAGCTGGATCCAACAAACAAAAAAAAAAAAATTCTATTTGTTTGTAGATGGCAGTAAGGATGATCAATTTTATTATAAGGACATCGGCCAAAAATAAATACTTTTGCGTAAACGGATAATACGCAAAAGTATTTATTTTAATTATTTAATTAATAAATACTTTTGCGTATTATCCGTTTACGGAAAAGTATTTATTTTTGGCCGATGCCCTTATAATAAAATTAAAAAAATTCTATATTTTGTTTTGGCTGCTGTTCTCGTCATTATTATTATTATTTTTTAATTAAAAAATCTGGTGTGACTGGCGCACAGAACACAACTTTCGATTACCGAAGGTATTTTGAAACGAAATTTTATATGCTTAAAGAGGACCTTCTCGGGATTACAGGAAAATTATTTTCATCCCGAAATTCCTGTAACTTTTTGATCTATTAATTCGTAAATTTACGATTTCTCCCATAGGAAATGTATAGAGAAATATTTATCTATTCTTTGCATTTATATATTCTATGAATGTAACCAAATCCTAAAGCAGGCTCTGAATTGGAATGGAGTAATAATCATTTTCTTTTCACAATTAAGAAGAAAAAGCGAGGGTCCGCCGCAGGCGGGCCCGAACCAGCTGAAGGGGGTCCAGGGGGCGAAGCCCTCCTGTCTAGATGCTAAAGGCGGGCGCCACGGGTTCTCATAATTAAGAAGAAAAGGCGAGGGACCTCCATAGGCGGGCCCGAGGCCAGGGAGCTGGAGAGACGCGGCTAGTTATTATGAATTTGATAATATCCAACTGAGCATGCATGTTCTCTTTTCAAGTCGATAATGAACATTTCCTTCTTCGAAGGTTAGGGCGCATCAGCAGCATGGCTTTTAAAGCCACTAGGTTCAGGCAATTCAAGTTCAAATCTTGATCTCTTTCAGATACAGGATACTTTTTGTTCAAGAAATAAAACACTTGTTTCTTTATTATATAAATACTTATAATTTTCGGACTGCATTCACCACTTTATCAAAATTATTGTTTAAAATATATATTTTCCGGTAATTTTTTACAGTGCAATTGTTTTTTGTATATATTTTAAACATTAATTATTCTGATCAAAGTCGTAATTAGCGACCGAAACGTCGACAGTTAAAAATTTTAAACATCGTCAAATTTTTTTTTTAATTAATTACCTGTCTGTTGCATCTCTTTTTAATTTTTTTTTTTTTTTTTGTTAATTTGTATTGGTCTGCCTTGTTTGTTTCAGAGCAAAAGCGGTGGAGGTGGCGTTCACCAGCCTTATTACATGACCCATTCGTACCCACCTGGGTCAGGTGGGGGTGGGGGTGGCGGCGGAGGCGGCGGCGGAGGGGGCGGCTCTGCCACTCTCCCTCGTGGTGGAGCCTCCCTTATCCGAGGATATTCCGCCAAAGGCATCAGCTCTGGTGAGTACCCTTCGCAAATTTAATTCCAAGAATTATCTTTTGATATAAAGCACAAATAAATAATCACCCCAGGGATGACAACTCGAGGCTTTGAGACTTTTTTTTTTGCCTCTGTATTCTTTGTAATTAATTTTTTTTTTTTATTTAAATTATTGAATCTTTCGGAGGCTAGTTGAAACCACAAATCATGCATTGTATTAATTAAATACCAGGAGGCAGAGCAGAAACAGGTACAGTGAACGCCAATGTTAAGTCCCACCCATGCGAATTCTACTTGTGATTATTTCATTGTTTTTATAAAAGATAATGAAAATCTTTATTGGAAATTTTCTAACTATGAATGTTTCCATTAAAAAACAATGAAATAATCACAAGTAGAAAACGCATGGGTGGGACTTGAGCCAAAAGCCGTTAGAAGACGATTCAGTACCGAGTTACTCGAGGCGGGAGGAGCACGCCTCGATAAACCCTTAATAGCCGATTCAGAAGCTGGTTACTCTAGGCCGCAAGAGATGGCGTTAGTTTTTCCCATAGAAATACAAGGGATTTATTCCATTTTATTTGAAAGATTCCAGCTAATTAATTAAGGGTAGAAAATTAATTATTTTTTAACACAACGATTACTAATTTAATTATCTATAAGACATAGAGCGAATTTTTTAAAAATATCTTTTATTTAATGCGATTAATCTAAAAAAAAAAAATTATTTTTTCGAAAATCATAAAAAGGACTTCTATAAGTTGTAGATATTTTAAATAGCTTTAATTTAAAATAAATTCGAGGTCGATACGCAATCTCCCAAAATTAGCACCCCGAGACGCGCACCTTAATATTGGGGCTCACTGTACATATAGAAAAGTCTCGTGTTATTCTTGTCACACACCGTATTTACTTAGAACAAAGTATTTCTTTTATCAAAAGAATTAATTTGAGAAAAATGAAAGCTTAATTATTTATCAAAACAAATGTTTCGGTTGCAGCTTCAGAGTCATTATTTTTGCATAGGACTTAATCAGCTCCTCATTTACAAATAGAATGTTAAATTTGAAGATGATCCAACCGAAACGTTATATTTATTTTTCCAAATAAAGAGATAATTATTTTTTACTTTCTCTTACCCTATATATAGAGAAAGTATTGTTCTAATTATAATAAGGGTCCTAACTGCAAGCTCTACTCACCTCATATTAAAAAAAAAGTTTCGATCTCTAACACAAAAGATAAAAAGTAAAACTGAGTCAGAAAAATTATTAAGAGCTCTTTATTTTATTTTTTTTATCTAAGTGCTTTGATTTTGCATTTTGATTTTTTTTTAAGCATGTGAAATGATTTTTTTTGTTTAATTCACTTTGCATTATTATTTTGTTCCAAGAGAGGATTGATAACTAATATTAGTAATAACCTGATAGTAAATTAACAAAATACATCATTTTCTTTCTAATTATTTCATTAGTTTCAATGCAATGAACTCACACAAGTAAAGTTGCGAACCATTCCCGTTTTTGTTAAACACAACTAACAAGAATATAAATTATATCTCTTATTTCTTTAACAGTATATAAAATTCCAAAATAGGTTGCCCCATTGGTACTTGACTTAAGTATAAAATTTGCGTATCGAGAGTTTTTTCGTTTTTGTGTAATTCCCATTAACCCACATTTTTTGATATTTCACTTGAAATCAATTTAATTTATTGTGAAAAAATCTTAAATTTCAAGAAGATCGATTCCAGTTAAAAGATCAAAACATAATGTTTATGTAAATTTCTCTGAAAGAGATTTTATTGCTTTTAAATGGCTGTTTTATTGCTTTTCTTGAAATCGCCATTAAAAGGAGGCGATTCCCTTTTAGCTTGAATTTGACGTCATTTTCACAATCATTTGAATGAATTTCAACTGAAACATCAAAAAGTGTGGATTAAATTAAATAACTCAATAAGGAAAGAACTCTCGATACATATATTTATAGCTATAATACCAGGAAATGAGAAGAAATTTCACACCCTCCTTCAAGAAATTGGTTGGCTTCTTTAAATAAATATCGCTATTATCTGAAAAGTGGATTGAAAGATCGATAATAATATTTTTTTTTAAATAAGGTGAAAATACGTATATCCTCATTTTCTATAATAAAAACAAATTTGGCGATTTTTTTTTTTTTTTTTGCGAAATCAATAAAAAATAATTTATTCATACTTTTTTTTTTTGAAAGTAAAGTGAAAACTTTTTTTGGATGAAAGTTTTAATATTAATCTGGTGATCATCCTCAATTGATCGATTCAATTTAATGGTGATAATGTTCTATTATGGGAGTCAAAATTAACGGAAACTCAAAGGCGCCAGAGAAGTGAAACTTTTAATCCTTGCAGCATTTTTTAGCTGTTAACCCCAGGGCTCGAAAGAGAATATTAAAATGCAAATATTTATCTTAAAATTAAAATACCTACTATAATAAATTCTATTTATTTATTTTTTAGTTTCACTTGGCACGTATTTATATAATATTTATTTAAAACAAAAGCACTTTATATATTTTGGGAAAGTTAAAAATATTTGATAATTCTCTTATGCCAGTGGTATCCAAACTTATGTTACCACGTCTCCCTTAAAAATATATAATCGTATGACCCCCCCCCCCTCCAGTTTATAAAATAATAGAAACACAAATATTTGTATAATTTATATTTCTAAGAAATTTGTTAATACAAAAATAAATCAAAATAATTTTACTTTCTCTTACGTATGTATAGGCCTATATGCAAAATATATAATACACGTTTTGAGGACCCCTGAATCCAAAAAAGTGGTTTTCGCGACATGGTCAGTGTGTGTCTGTGAACAAAATATCTCAAGAACTAAAAGAGCTATGAGGCTGAAATTTTATATTCAAGTTAGATACCTACCTAGGTCGTGAAAATAAGCTTTTAATCAAAATCAGCCAAAGAGTAGCTACTAGTACTTTGCTGACGTACTTTTTCAGTTTTTTTTTCGATTTTCTCAAAATTTGCTCCAACGATTTTGATTAAAATTCAAAAATCAATTATTTTTTTAGATGCTCTTTAAAATGTATATTCTCATTTATCCATTTAAATCTTCTGAAGACCACTTTACTCTTGTACTTTATAGGAAAGATAAGAGAAATGGTTGCCAAAATATAAATAATTTCCCATGTTTATAAATTTTACATCTTAAATTTTAATATTGAT
>JAKCPI010030572.1:0-11722 GCA_023213315.1 Euborellia annulipes
GGTTACTTTGAGTATCCTTTAGCTAAATAACATTTGGATTTTTCATTATTTTCCCACTATTCCAAGATTTTTATTACCGTCTGCAGATCTTCCAATTTCTTTTCTACAAATCCTTTTTTTTTTTGTGTTTCCAGAATGTTTACCCTTAAAGAAACTTCTTTGGCTACGCAATCTCACATTATGGGACATCCTTGTCAACGCGACCGACATCCGACCACATGAGATCCAAAGGAATGTGTTCTTTTTGGCACTAAGGCGATCCTTATCACATTACAACCGAGAACTCAATGCCTCTAAATTGCCAATCGTGTCCATATCTAAAAGGCTACGATTATTTGATGGCTCTCGAGCTTGCCTATATTTACGCATGTCTTTTACTTGCTTTTGTCCCGATTGTTTGCGCCGGTGCCGCCAATGGTTGTGAAATTACAAAATCGCCGGAGACGACGTTTAAAAGCACGTCATGAAGGGGCATCATCGGCTACTGATGCCGTTAATGGTGCTATTGTCGACAAGATGGTCGTCAGAGAATGGTTACACGCAAATCATCGACGTTTAGTCAAATTACGTTTCGGTCCTGAAGCGGCTTTGCATACCGTTGACCGAAAAGGCGAACGATTACGGACAGTTTCGTTCCGCATTTAGAAGCGATATCTGTTGACGAATCACTTGAACTGAAAAAAGACCTGTGATACTTTGAGAATTCCAAGGGATCATGATTTAGTCTTGGAATTTGATGGCTTATCAGAGAGGCGGAAATTCCCCAACGAAATTAGAAGCATTCCTTGCAGGTCACAAAACAGACTGATGACGTCACAGGCGCCGAGAGAGACCCTTTAGCTAATGCGGAAATTCAGAGAAAGACGACAGCGTCGCTTTAGAGCATTTCTTTCGTAAAGCGTACGCTTTATCATTTGGTTTAAAGCTGGAGAACGTCGCTCTTAAAGAGCCTCTTTTAGATGAAGACGAGGTGATACGAACGTCACTTCTGCTGGTGAATTTGCATCAGCACTTGGCATGAAAGCCGATGCTCTATTCGTTAGGAAAATGTTTAATATCGTGGTTAAAGATGGAGATGGTCGGATCTCGTTTCAGGAGCTTTTAGACACCTTGTTGTTCTGTTCTCACATGGAAATACCGATGATAAACTTCGCATCATCTTCGATATGTGTGATAACGATCGTAATGGATTGATTGACAAAGAAGAATTGAGCGAAATGCTCAGATCTCTGGTGGAAATCGCTAGAACAACGTCACTCTCTGACCGACATGTGACTGAACTTATAGACGGAATGTTTCGTGATGCGGGACTTCGTGCAAAAGAATCGCTCACTTATCAGGATTTTAAACTAATGATGCGTGAATATAAAGGCGATTTAGTGGCAGTCGGCTTGGATTGCAAAGGAGCAAAACAGAATTTTCTAGATACATCCACCAACGTTGCAAGAATGACGTCATTTGCCGTTGATCAGACAAACGGAGATTCACGTCGACGTGGGTGGCTTCAATATTGGGATATTTTGACCACCTATTTAGAAGAAAATAGACAAAATATCTTCTATCTGTTTATCTTTTACGTTACAACTGTTGCTCTTTTTGTTGAGAGATTTGTAACATATTCGTTTCTTGCTGAACATACCGATCTAAGACATATCATGGGCGTGGGAATTGCGATAACCCGAGGCGCCGCTGCCTCGTTAAGTTTCTGCTACGCTCTCCTTCTTCTAACTATGTCAAGAAATTTATTAACGAAATTAAAGGAATTCTCCATCCAACAGTACATCCCACTCGATGCGCATGTTCAATTTCATAAAGTGGTTGCATGTACAGCATTATTCTTCTCGCTATTACATACTGTTGGTCATGTAGTGAATTTTTATCATGTTTCAACACAACCGGTGGAACATTTACGATGTCTAACTGCGGAATTGCATTTTCCTTCAGATTATCGGCCTACAGTGGCTTATTGGCTTTTCCAAACAATCACAGGTACGTATTTATATGATCAAAACTGATTATAACAAAAGGTTTACTAAAAGGAATGTCAGAATTTAAGTCCGAAGATTAGTTTCCACATGCAACAGATTATGGAATTATTGCTCCACCAATAAACTCTCGTGGAAGTTGAAGGATTTTAAGAAAAGAATTTCGGACCCATCTTTTTAAACCTGAGAATTCTTTAGTTACCCTCAGAGAAGAAGATGCAGCAAGCAACTCAACTCAGGTTCAAGTCTTCAAAGTCAGGTTCAGGGATAGATAATCTCATACCTAGTTATCTGTGGTATCATCATAAATGGTCTTAACGACCAGGAACTTGATCAAATCCTCAGGAATAAATTCCTAGGCGATATTTCTCATGTTGTCCAGCAATAATTCCATAGTGAGAAGGCGATTAGTTCTGACATCCCTAATAGTAAACATTGTCTTTTATCCATTGTAACTTATATGTTTCTTCTAGGTCTTTCTGGTGTTCTTCTATTTATTGTGATGGTCATCATTTTTGTATTTGCTCATCCAGTGATACGTAAAAGAGCCTATCGATTTTTTTGGTCAACGCATTCACTTTATATCGTTTTATATGCTCTCTGTTTGGTCCATGGACTTGCTCGACTGACAGGCGCTCCACGTTTTTGGATATTCTTTGTAGGTCCTGGAATTATTTTTGCACTTGATAAGGTAAATGAAATTGTTGTACCTGTATTTGTACTAAATGACCGGTCGAATATCTCTATAAATAGTGGATGACACACAAGAGAATGACGTATTCCAATAACACTATTATTTCCTTGCTTTCCATTGAATGAATAATTCTTCATCGAAATGGTGAAGATTTTTATTTTTTCGTTAATACGGCACCCCCCCCCCCCCACAGACTCTCTTTGCTTTCGTTCTCTTATGGGGTATGAATTTCCTAACAAGTTGTAACATAAGTTTCAGCCATTTTTATATTTTGTTTGTATTTCACTTCAACTTTTTGAAATTAAGCAAAGTGGATAAAATTATTCCAATCAGGTGTCAAAAATAAATTTTCTTGCTGCTGTCTTCCGTTTTAAATTGTTAGAGATTAACGTAAGAATATCGCAGGGCTTTATGCGGTAAAATAAGACAATTTCGACAATAAATGTAAATGTTTGTCCCAATATTAATTAATTTTCCTCCTGGCTTGCAATCTAATTCCAGCATTCTCTGAATTCTGATGGATCTCACTGTTCACAAGAAATTTCTTCACCTGCTTTTAGCCATGCAGAGCATCCAACCCTTATTTTCAAGCGTATTCTCTAAAAACCTCTAAAAATTTAACATCAACCAATGGGTGTTGAAAAGTAAAGTAATAACATCAGCGTTAAAAATGCTATTCTCTAAACCAAGTTTTAACAGCGACGTTAAATTCTTTAGCACCAGGTGTTAACAACTCATATGAAGACATGTTTTCTGTTTGTTCGTGTTTTTAGACCCCTCGATAACCTCTCGCGCATCCTACTAACTTGATTTGTTATTTTCAATCTAGTAGACCTATCTGATACGTCAGCGTTAAAAAATGCTATTCTTTAAACATAGTTTTAACAGCGTCGTTAACATGCTGCTTTTATTTCAAAGCTGTCAAAATCATATTTTTATTTTTTAGGTTAAAGACGCCATTTTTATTAATTAAATACGGCGTTAAAATATTAAAGGCATCTTTAAAGTTTTTGTTTATAGAGTATCAATTTGAGGAAATGTTAAAACGAATTAACACTGTTTACAAATTTTTTTTTTTAAAGGTCTCTTCTCGGCATCTAAGGCCATTTAGACCCCATCCCTATTTATTTCAAATGATTTGTAGTCAAATCAAATGAAATAAATTTTTCTCGCTTGGGATGGGAAGCGAACCCGGGACTCCGGTGCGAGAAGCTAATGTCTTCCCACTGAGCCACGGCTCCCGGGCGTTTACAAATGTTAAAAGTTAACGTTTTTGCTTAGAGAATAGACCTGAATATGTGGTAATTTATGCCTGCAGGTGGATTTCCCAACTCTTTCTATTAAATTAAAATTACTCTTGGCGGGACGTTCCCACCTTATATGAGCTGGGAAAGGAAAGAATATTCTTCCGAATGACTATATTCACTTTGCCAAAATGATAAAATGTAAACAAAATATAAAAACAGAGTACAAATCATTATGAATCGCTAAGAACTGTCTTCTGTTGAATTGGATGTAGTTCGGAATCATTTGTAGGTCATATTGGGACAAATACGATATCCCATGGATGATTTTATTTTGTATACTGTACTAACTAATCCCTACTTATTTGCAGATTGTGTCTCTTCGTACTCGCTATGTCGCCCTTGAAGTAATCGAAACTGAACTTTTGCCATCAGACGTTCTCAAATTGAAATTCTACCGTCCTCCAAATTTCAAATATTTAAGTGGCCAATGGGTCCGTTTAGCCTGTACAGCATTTCGGACAGAGGAATATCACAGTTTTACCTTAACGTCAGCGCCTCATGAGAATTTCCTCTCGTGTCATATAAAAGCTCAAGGACCTTGGACATGGAAATTACGCAATTACTTCGATCCATGCCATTATGATCCCGCACAAGGAAGAAGTCCTCAAGGGGCAAGATTGCGACTGGAAGGACCTTTCGGTGGCGGGAATCAAGATTGGTTTGTCACAATCACGTGCATCATCTCGAAATTATCAATTTTATACTCTTTTTTTTTTTTACAGGTATAAATTCGAGGTGGCCGTGATGGTCGGAGGCGGTATCGGTGTTACCCCTTACGCTTCAATATTAAATGATCTTGTCTTTGGGACGTCTACAAATAGATATTCGGGCGTTGCTTGTAAAAAAGTTTATTTCTTATGGATTTGTCCATCGCATCGCCATTTCGAATGGTTTATTGATGTCTTAAGAGATGTTGAACGTAAAGATGTGACTAACGTTTTGGAAATTCATATTTTTATAACGCAATTCTTTCATAAATTCGATCTTCGTACAACGATGCTTGTAAGTTGCTCGTCTTATCTATGGAAATTCCAATTGAATAAAGGAACTCTATGAGTAGGGCAGCCAGCGGAAATAAAAACCTCTATATTATCTCGTCGCGTGGAACGCATCGCTCCCATCTTCAGGACGAATTAATTGTTGAATGATAGATTGTATATTATGCAATTGTCTAATTTATTAAATTACTATGCACAATACATGTTTTGTTTCGTTGTGTGTACAATATAAAAATATACATCTATCATTCAACAATTAATTCGTCCTGAAGATGGAGCGATGCGCTCCCGAAACGTTGACGAGATAATATAGAGGTTTTTTATTTCCGCTGGCTGCCCTACTCATAGAGTTCCTTTATTCAATCATCACCAAAGCCAATTTTCTACTCTTCATGGAAATTCCAATTTTAAATTTAATAGAAGAATTAAATCATAATGGCGGATCTAGAGCCAATGGTTCCCAGGGGTAATCTTAATTAAATTTTTATGGGTAAAATTGGAATAAAGTTTTTGCCGCCCGCGGTACTATATATTTTACCTATTTTTTTAAAGATGCAAAATTATTTTGCCACTCGGGAACACAAATTTTTTTTCATAGTGCCGCGTTAACCGTCGGAAGCCGACAAGTTTTGACGTCACAGCCGTGCCGATAAAAAATTTGAAATTTGCTATTTAATACAAATGACGAATTTTTAAATAATTGTGAGATTTAATTTTTCAATTTTTAAATTGATAAAATATAATTTTTAAAATTTTTTAAAAAGTTTTTTGTTTCAAATACTCGGGGGGAAAGTAAATACCCTTTGTATCCGCCCTTGATTAAATTATAATGTTTCAGCTAGACCAACGGTTGCCAGTTTAAACCCTAATTGAATCAATTCTTAAAAGCTTCCAAAATTTATTAAATATTCATAAAAAAAATTAAACTTTTTTTCTTTACTTTTCTATTTTTTCTTCTTTATTTTTTTTTATTTTTCTTTTATTTTTTTTTTTTTTTTTTTTTTTTTTCTTTATTTTTTTTTTTTATTTTTCTTTATTTTTTTTTCTTTTTCTTTTTTTTTGTATGTAGGTTAACGAAATAAGCTAGAATTGTCTCTTTTTGGAATCCAATTATTTGAAAAAAATGTTGACAAAACAGATCCGAGACGTATTAAATCAGATTAAAAATAACATTCATATACTAATTATCTCGCACTTAACTAATTTTTATTTTATTATTAATTGTTTTTGAAGACCTGATGATGGCTCGTTTGTGAAATATACGCAGGGGGGGGGGGGGGGGGGGTACAAGTCAATCAGTAGCCGAATCAAATTTTTTTTTTTCTTCAATATTTTGCACTCTACAAAAAATAAATTCTTAATTTTAAATTTTCTTTTACTCCAAAACGACTTAACGGATTTTTTATGGTTTTTTTTTTCACATTTGTTTTAGTATATATGCGAGAATCATTTCCAACGGCTCTCAAAGACTTCAATGTTCACCGGATTGAAGGCGGTCAATCATTTTGGACGACCTGATATGTCATCATTTTTGAAATTTGTCCAACGCAAACACAGCTATGTCAGTAAAATTGGCGTCTTTAGTTGCGGCCCTCGGCCACTTACAAAGAGCATAATGAGCGCTTGCGAAGAAGTAAACCGGGGACGTAAATTACCCTATTTTATACACCATTTTGAAAATTTCGGCTAATTTGTTTCTTTTAAATTATTTTTTATGTTATTTATTATTTATTTATAAAAAAAAAAAAAAAAAAAAAATTGAATAAAAATAGTAAGTCATTTAATTATTTAGTGCAATAATAGTGTGCGTCACCCCCGCCCCCGCCCCCGCCCCCCGCCCCCTGTTGTGAATGAAAAAAAATGAATGTAAACAAAATGTTTGTGATAAAAGAAAAAAAAGGAGACGTTGTGTTGTGTATATACGTGTTTCGTTGTATTTATAATTTCATAGGTATTAAATTATTATATTTTATATGTGTTTTTTTTTTCGACCCAACTAAATAAATAGAGAAGAGGAGTTGGAGGTAGGGAATAAAGTAAATACCGTGATTGGAATTTTCACTTAAGTTTATTTTTTTTTTTTTACTTACTTTGAAATAGCAACAACAAATTATAAAATAAATAATATAATCTCTTTTTTTTTATATAGGCCTATTTAGAGTAAACCTTGACTTTTAACTAAATGATAATACCGTCCTTGTTTTAAGACCAATTGTTCATGATTGCCTAATTCAACAATTTTACCGTCATGGACAACAGCGATTTGATCAGCTGACCGGATTGTGGCAAGCCGGTGTGCCACAATTAGTGTGGTCCTCCCTTGGCTGGCGACATTCAATGCCTCTTGTACTGACGCTTCACTTTTGGCGTCCAGAGCAGATGTCGCCTCATCTAATAAAAGTATCGGTGGCTGACGTATCAAAGCCCTTGCAATTGCTAGGCGTTGTTTTTGGCCACCAGATAATTGTGCGCCACGTTCACCCACTGGCGTATCATAACCCAACGGCATATTGCTTATAAATCTAAAAAAAAAAAAAGACGACCGTAAATTTTGTTTAATTTAATTGAGTAAAAAGAAAACGCAGATTTAGAATATTCTAATGGGTTTAATTTAGAATTTAGGTTTTGAATGGCGGTCAGCGAGTTGAAGTAGGAGTGAGAATGAGAGAACGCATTAGAATGAGGGTCGCCGACGAACTCAAGCTAGCTGTAATTATATTTAAGGTGCGCGTCTCGAAAAACCGTTAGGACACGATTGACTACCGAGTTACTCTAGGCGGCAAGAGATGGCGTTAGTGTTTCCCATAGGAATACAAGGGATTTATTCCATTTCATTTGAAAGATTGCAGCTAATTAATTAAGGATAGAAAATTAATTATTTTTTAACACAATGATTACTAATTTAATTATCTATAAGATATAGAGCGAATTTTTTTAAAATATCTTTTATTTAATGCGATTAATCATAAAAAAAATATTTATTTTTTCGAAAATCAAAAAAGGGCTTCTATAAGTTGTAGATATTTTAAATAGCTCTAATTTAAAAAAAAATTTGAGGTCGATAGCTTCAAAATTGTGGCCTCTGGAAACTCCCAAAATTAGCACCCCGTGTTAGTGGAATCCATGGCCCCCTGGAATCGAACCCAGGATCTCCAGCCTTTCCAAGGCATCGGTCTGCTATCCATTGCACCAAGTCACCAACAAAAACTCACTCGTTGTTCAATAAAGCAAAAAAAATTTTTTTCTTTATTTTGCTTTTGGGAGCGTACAAGTATTACGTAACGCAATTTTGGGGGGGGGGGAGGGGAGGGGGTCTCGTAAAACGTTACCATGCGTTGCAAGGGGGGGAGGGGGGTTGAACAACGAGTTACGTAACTGGTATTTTAGCGACTTTCCGATACTTTCCGCAACATAATTGTGACTTTTAGATAAAAATGGCCACTTGAGCGTTACGTAACGTCTAGGGGGAGGGTCAGAAAAATGTTACGGCGCGTTACATAGGGGGGGGAGGGGGGGGGTCAAAAATCTTCAAAAATTGAGTTACGCAATACTTGTACGCTCCCTTTATCTCTTCATTATTAATTTATTTTCAAAAATTTAATATTTAAATAAATAAAAATTCTTACTCATGAGCGTTTGCCAATTTGGCAGCTTCAATAATATCTTGCATATCTTGATTTTCTTTTAATGTTCCAAAGGCGATATTCTCCTTAATTGTGGCAGCGAATAATGTTGGCTCCTGAGTCACTAAACCAATGGCTTGGCGAAGATGCGACAAAGAAATTGTACTGATATCAACGCCATCAATTAAGATCTACAAAAAAAAAAAAAACAAATGAACAGGGCCGGTTGCTTCATCTCTAGTCAACAAACAACTCACCTGTCCTTCACAAGGCTGATAGAAACGTTCAAGGAGCGAAACAATTGTACTTTTGCCGGAGCCTGAAGCGCCAACGAGCGCCAACGTTTTCCCGGGCTCTAATTTCAAATTAAATCCTCGAAGAACTTCCACTTGAGGCCGAGTCGGATAGCGAAATTTTACATTTTTAAATTCAATTTCCCCTTTGATCTCAGGATAAACGCCTTTTAATGGCGATGGGTCAAATTCAGGCTTGCGCTTTATTAGAGCCATCATTAAAGAAGCTGCTTGTTTTGCTTTCAAATAGTCCTGTAACAGTTAGAGATATTAGTGATAAAAAAACTGAAGTGAAACTTGTAGGCATACAGAAAATTGCGTTGCCTTTACCCCCACCAACCCTATATTGTGAAAAGAAATCATATCCTACAAAAGTTTACATTATTCAGAAAAGAAATTGCTCATTGAAGAAGAAAGGGTAATTGAAAATAAATTTGATTGAGAAAGGGTAAGCAACAAATATAATAGTGAAGCAAGCAAGGCCTTCCATCGAATCCGATTAACTGCCCTTTCGCCCCAGTTTTATTCAATAAAAGTTATTCTTATTCTTAATTTTTTAATGACTTATTAAAAAATTATCGTAATTAATTTTTTTGTTATCAAGCAAATACAAAAAAAAACAATCTGTCCCAATAATCTTTAATTTTTTTTAAATTTAAAAATGAATTTATTGTTATTATTAATCACATATTAATTAAGAAATTTTTAAAATAAGTTTAGATGATTTATTTAAAAATCAACTGTCAAATTAGTTCAGCATTCTTGCAATAGATGGCAGGCTAGTCTAACAGCCGATCCCCTATTAGCCTATATTTATATATTTTTATGCTTTTATAAAAGATACATAATATATAATAACATTTATAAAGTATTTATTGTTAAAAGATCAATGAAAATCAACCAAATGCATTAAATATTATTAGCTACCATTCTGACATCTCTTGGCAAATTTTTGAATTACTTGATTTTTTGGGCATACTTTTTATGACACACAACGCCATCTTATCGGGAAAAACCTGCGTAACCCCTTCGCTCTCGTTCCGCCTTAAATAGTTTGTTTAATAATAGAAAGAAAAAAAAATTATTTTAATTTTCACTTTGAAGATAAAACCAAAGGAAATTGTAATGAAATTTATAAGGAATATTTATTAAACAATAGATGAGGGATAAAGAACCCTTCTTCCTTTAGGAACGACTATGAATACGGGAATAAGTCTTGATCACAGGGGACGTCAATGAATTTCAAATTAATGGGGATCCAACGTTTCAGAGGTATACCAGTATTTTGATATCCCTGATGAAAGTAAAGAAATAAATAAACGTTACCTGTTGATAAGCGCTCGTTTGGCCAATGGATGCAGCACAAAATGCCAAAGCAAAAAAGACACGATAAACATCAGCTGGGAACATTTCACCTTTTTCAATAAAATAAGAGCCCAAACGAAATGCACCTGAATACATAAAATAGATGATAGATTGGCTGATTGCAAAAACAACGCCATAAACAAACGCCTGTCGAATGCCTTCTCTATAAGGTATCTAAAAAAAAAAAAAAAAAAAAAAAAACGGTCAACTCATGATGCTTCTTAAATTCGTCGGCCGCGGCCCCCTAGGGGGCCATGGGTTACCCGCAGGGGAGCCGCGAATGAAACAAATAAATTATTATTGTTAAATAAGTTTAAATACTTGAATTATAATTATAAAATTTCACTAATATATTGAAATGTTGAAATGATAATATATTTCCAACTGCTTATAACATAGAGTTTATGTTATGTGGGTGCATACACTCATTAATCAAAACATAATAACCCTGTTTATTTTTTTTTTCACGCTTTTACTCTTAACATTAGTAAATGTATGCATTGACTAGTAAATGTATGCATAAACGAAATTCAAAATTATATTTTTTTTAACAAATAAGAATTAAAAAAAAAAATAAAAATAGAGGGCCGTGACTTCAAAAAGTTCACTGATTTAGAGCCTTAAGGGGCTTCAGGAGGCCACATTGAATCTTTGGTCTCAAAATACTGAGACATTTTAAAGTATTTTTTGATGCAATTTTGTTTTAAATGAATTAAATTCGTCAGCATTTTCCTTAATAGAAAGCTTTTTTTTTAAATTATGATTAAATAAAAAATAATGAAAATTATTTTATTTATAGAAAATGCAAAAAATTTCTTTTAATTAAATTTTTTTTTTTAAATAAAAATCATTAATATCCATCCTATAATAATTAAAAAAGTCATGGGCGTAGCCAGGGGGAGGCAGGGGGGCTATTGCCCCCCTGGCTGTCCTAAAAATTAAAAAAAAAAAACAAATATATATTTTTCCCATTGGGAATTTTTTTAACCACTACATTAATTTAATTTTTTTTTTTAATTTAAATAAATAATTAATAATCTATGAATATATTAATTGCAAACCCCCCCCCTCTCGGCCTAACGAGGGGTTGGCCCCCTCCTAACAAGATGTCTGGCTACGCCCATGAAAAAAAGTAAAAAATAAATTTAGATATTTATTTATTAAAAATTAACAGGCAAATAATTGAGCACTTTTGCAAAAGATGGCAGGCTAGTCTAAGGGCCGGTATTATCAAATCACTTATATTTGGACCCTGTTATGCAATGGTGTGTCAAAGACCAAACATCGAGTTTTGAGAAAATCAACAATAAAGTTTTTTGTTTTCATTGGATTATATATAATTTTTGTTGTCAATTGTGCAAGTGACATTAAATATAAATTTTTTTAGGACATATTTCATAAAAAATACTATTAATTAAAGCATTTGAAACAATATTCCGTGCTTAACTCAATTTTGA